>JACEGR010010311.1:0-19747 GCA_014170235.1 Listronotus bonariensis
TTCAACGCATGTGCACACGTGAATATTCGCCAAAAATTGAAATGATCTTAAGTTTCCCGCCCACTAGATTTTAGATTTTGCAAATTCGCAATATCTTTAAACTATCTTAATTTTGAATTACCCGCCTTTAATTTTAGGTGAAACTGACCAATGAGAATGAAATTCGCGTTTCGCAATTCGCTTTTCGCGTCTGTATGAACTAGCTTTTGCAGTAGCGCTTTTCATTTTATTTTTTTATTGTCTAATAACACTTACATTTTTGTTGACATGGTAATAATTAACAAAAAAATAAAGCTTTACCCATAAGTATTCACTTATAACGAAACAAAAATCACTAATACGAATTGTATAAAGGCTAATCCCCATATCAGTGACTGGCTTAACCACAAATTGCAGTGCACCCTTTCTTTGATTTACGATAATATATATGGCCCTTTAATTGCAAACTTCTGTAAAATACTGATGACGGAGGGAAGTTAAATGCATTTAAAAAACGGGGGCTTAATAGATTAAAGTTCTCTTTTGAAATGCTTGTATTTTAGAGTTAAAATTAATACTAATGAACTGCGTTCAAAGGCGGTCCACTTTGTTTAAATTAAGTACAGTTCAATTGCTATTTAGGTGATCAATATTACAGAGTTTATAAAATCCTATACATATCCTGGGGAAAAAGTTTTAGTAGGAATTACTTAGTTATTCCAGGGTTTTAGCTTACTTATTTTCAGTTAAAAATTGGTTTTTAAACTTTGCCAATTTGGCCATTTTCACATGATATATTGATTTCTACTGGAGGAATACTGCCTACGATGAAAGCAAGCCTGATCTTAAACATTGGTGACTTAAACAATTTTTAACCATACGAAATCTCCATTACGAGAACTTAGTAAATTTACTTAGTACGTCATTAATTTTATGGTATATGTCGAAGTTATTAGAGTAAAAATCAGTAGTAAAGAAGCTACGTGGTCATCAGCTCTGTCTCACTTTCAAATATTCCCCTTTTTGTTGCTCGCACACTATTTAAACGACGCGTAAAGAAAGAAATGGTTGATTGCCGTCTTTATTTGTATGACGCTTGTGGCTTCTTTATAACTGGTTTTTACTTTACCACAATATTCTTGATTTTGGCATTGTGGGAAAATGTTGTCTAAGGTGAGGAGGCTCAAAAGATTTAAAAGACATTAGGTTTTAAATTGTAAATATCAGGAAGTGTAAATATATAAAGTCAGGCGAAAGACAAATAATGAAATATGAAAAATAAAAAGAAGTCAGCAAATTTTGGGTATAAAGCCGAACAGTTTTCTTCGAAGAAATCATAGCATTACAATACATTCTTAAAGAATATTTATGTAATATTTAAATAAATCAAAAATAATAATTATTACTATTACAAAATTTTGTACGGGGTCGGATTTAATTTACATACAAAGTGTATAAATTAAAGCATACTTTTTGGCTAATAAGACATAATGCGAGCCATTGTAAAGCTGAGGTGGCTATACATACAGGGTGTTTCATTTAAACATTTAGCACTCAGAAATCTGCAAAAACAGATAGATTTAAGAAAATTGCCAAAACACGTCAAGATATTTACTGATGGGGTACGTTTTTACAAAAATTGGTCGGCACCTCTTAAACTCCCTAGCCACCAACCCACCATCCCCCAAATCCTTAAATGAGAAGGGGGTCGAATGATACATCATTTTATAGCTCCTGACATGTACTTTATTACCCCAAAATATAAAGTCAATATCTTTACCTACTACAAAATGGCGATACTTTAAAAATTACCCAAATACCTGATTGGGATTGGCCCTATTTCCGAAACTAATGAAGTAGGATGTATTTAATGGGGTATTTTTTTAAAGCTATTTTAAAAATCTTTTTATTGATAATATAACATACAGGCTGCTTCATTAAAAAATATACACTCTTTATCCTACCTGTATATTATCGCTAGTTTCACCATTAAAAGAATTTTTAAAAGAGCTTTAAGAAAATACGACATTAAGTACATCTTTATTAGTTTCGAAAATACGGCCATCCCAATCAGGTATTTGGGTAATATTTAGTAATATAAGTACCGCTATTTTGCAGTAGGTCTAGATATTGACTTTATATTTAAGGGTTATAAAGTACTCGTCAGAAGCGTTAAAATAAAG
Source organism: Listronotus bonariensis (assembly GCA_014170235.1). Classification (NCBI taxonomy): domain Eukaryota; kingdom Metazoa; phylum Arthropoda; class Insecta; order Coleoptera; family Curculionidae; genus Listronotus; species Listronotus bonariensis. Next base: position 2,163 of record JACEGR010010311.1, read on the forward strand.
TATCACTCAACCCCCTTCCCATTTAAGAGTTTTGGGGTGGGAGCCTTGGTGGCTAGTGGGTTGAAGTGGCGCCGCGCCGTCCAAATTTTTGTAAAAAACGTTTTCCTTAATAAATATCTTGACGTGTTTCGACAATTATCTTAAATGCCTTTTCGCAGATAACCGAGTAATAAATAAATAAATACATGATATCCTTATGGCAATTGGGGTTATTCTTAAAAATAACGCCTACGAGATTAAATGTGTGCTTTGCTCTGTAGAACTTGGCCAGTAAAAAATAGAGGCATAGTTTTTGACGACTTTTTTTAAACATCATTGTGTTTTAGATACATTAAACTGGACGACCCAATATTAAATTAATGTTATAAAGAAATATCTGTACACCTGTTTGATTTCCAAGTCTGGGCAAAAGATTGGTTCGAAAAATGGAGACGGTACAATCTTTAGCAAAATTATAAATATGGAATTTATTGTAAAAGAGAGAATGTCGTTAATGTTGAGGTGAAACAACCAAAGTTGGTGTCACCACTGAGCCTTAAGGCACGCTACCATTAACTTAATAAAAGTGGCCATCCAAAATAAACTAATATATGACGATTAGATAGAAAACAGTAAAGTTAGGTTCAGAGTTTAATTAGAAGACCAGAAAATGTGTTTATTGAGAAGCGCATTATGCCGGACCTGGTCAAAAGCTTACGATAGATTAACAGCCACGATCTAGGATTCACCTAGAAAATCAAGATACTTGTCCAAGAAATTGTGTCAAAATCCATACCGCATGCAAAATTTATTGTTTTTACAAATAATGGTTTTGTGTATTTGTATGTTAATAATGAAACGATATTAGAAGAATTCCGGAAAGAAGAGTTATACCAATGGGTTCAAGTAGAAATAATCAAAAAATTGTAAAAAAATCCTGAAAATCCTGGTATTCATTTACACCAAATATTTTTAAATTTAAAAGATCTGCATGTCCTCTTAAGTACTTTAGCATCATCATAATCTTATGATGACTCTTCATAATTTACTCATATACAAGAACAACAAAAGGATAATTCCTCTCCCGTCAATTTTATTTCTCGGACAATAGAATGATATTAAATGCAGCCAGCGACAATACAGACAATGTCAGTCATTAATATGTAACTTCTCAGACTAGTAAAGCGTCTTTGCTTTTCTGTCTGTCTCGCCGTTTTATTGTCTGACAAGCGAGAAGGTTTTGTCGGTATTTAACTGAATTTTAATCGGCGTGTTTACAAAGTACGCAGGTTAGTTAAAAAGTTCTTTTATAAAGAGAACGGTGACTATTTCATTGTCCTTTTAATAAGTCAAATTAAGCTGGCTTAATTAGTGTACACAAAAGTCAAATTTCACTGCTTTTGTGTCAAAAGGTTTTTTATTGTCAGTGACTTTTATTTTAGTATTTAGGTATTATGAAACTATTTTAACAATCTAAAACCTCAAGGTCTTTATGTGCATAAAATTAAATTAAAAATGCCAAATGGTAAAGCAATAATAATTAAAAATAATCAAAAATGCATTTATTTCAAAAACTTAAAGTCGAAATAGTATATAAGATATGTAGATGAAAATAATTTTCTACTGCCGCACTAGTATATGCGAAAAAATGTCCGTTTCTGAAAATTAAGAGCCAAATGCCTCCTTTTCATGTTATTCATCCAGGATCCTCTCCACTGACGGCTTTTGTCTGTCTCACAGGAACTTATCAAAGTGGTTGTGCCAGGTCAATGATAAATAGCACGAAAATCAAGAATCTTTCTATAGAACAACTACTATTATTGTAGATATAATATAAATGACTAACCGAACCAGAACTAACCAGAACACCAATTGTTCTACGGAAAGATATAAACTTCACCGTTGATATCGTACAGTAAAAGGATAATTCAGTCATTCAACATCGAGCTACACCGAAATCGTCAAGTAATGTTTAAGACAAATGGAAATAAATTATTAAGAAATAAATATTTACCGAATACGATGGTTATGACTGGATAATTGAAGCACTTTGATAAAGACGTCAATTCTTTGACAAATTGCGCCTAATTGGCCAAAATAAATGTGTGATCTTTTTAACCAACTTTAAAAAAGGAGAAGGTGATATATTCGACACCTATGTTTTTTTATGTATGTACAATGTAACACCGATTACTTCGTCAATTGTGGACCAATTTTAAAAATTGTTTTTTTATTCGAAAGAGTTTACTTCTATGGTGGTCCCCTAAGAAAACCTAGTCAGAATCGCGAAAGACAAAGGTACTAAACTTATATTTTAAAGCAAAGCTGCCTCTAGTGTGCTACCTATGCTGGATGTTTGAACAATTAAAGTAGTAAAAGTAATTGCTCGATTCTATTATATGACGGTTTGTATAAAGTGATCTCGTCGCCTTCGCACTTGGATGTTTCTTTCTTTTATAAGCGGGTGTTTATGTTATGTTATTATATTGTATTTTGTTTAAACTTTAACATTTACATGAGGCCATGAGGTGTGAGCTCACTTTTTTTAAAATAAATTTATATAATCTAAAACAACGCCTGAATTTAACTTCTGCTAATTTAAATGGATTGATAACAGTGTTAAATTCAGACATTTTTCTTCTAGGAGAGTTTAATATTCCCGGGGAAGGGGGATCCTAAGGTAACAAAAAAAGTAGTACCCTTTTAAAAAAGGTAAAGAGCAAAAAAAAGGTGTAAAACCAAACCCATCGCTTTATTCATATGCTTTTCTTGACGCTTTTGTATATCTATGTAACAAATTGTATTTTGAGATTATATACTCATACTTATAAATTGATACCAAATTTCTTTGGGGGGAATGTTTTTGCTTCGGGGGATGTTTTTGCTCCGGGGGTGTTTTTGCTCCGGGGCAATGTTTCTTCGGGCCAACCCCTGAATTCAACGCTAATTGATAATATTATCCCCAACCTCTTTTCTTTTAGAGTCAGATCTGGTCGCTGTTTTCATCTCTTTTATTTTTATACAATATAGAAAAAAGCTAGAGAGATATTTTAATTAAACAAAAGATAAACTACATATTAAAATCCGGAAATTTATTATATTTGGACTGATTAAAATATGAATGAACATGTCAAATAAATAACACATATAAAACTTAAGTAAAAAACATATATTTTAAGAAATGACGAGTGCATTTTTCTATAGAGGGTGCATTTTTACCACTAAAGAGCCCAACGGTTTTAGATCCAGTAGTCCATCATTTTACCATTGCCGAAAATTTACGAACTATTTTAAAAAAGTATACAGAGTACCTACAGACTAGAAATAGAAAGACAATGTCTTTCCTGTCTATTGAGTTACAGAGTGAGGGAGCTAATATGCTTAGTTGCAAAACCGGATGTAAAAAAGGCTTAGGGCTATAAAATACCATAATAACTCGTATTTCACCGACCGTAATACTATTCTAGTTCCTTAAACATGCATTCGTAATACTCGCACTTGTTTCCCTTTATCCTAATCGTAAAATCCGATGCACCGGCAGACTTTAGACATTATATTCCCCTTTTTACTGAATAGGATTAAGAAAACCTCGTAGATCTAGCCCGCATAATACGACTAAAAACCACATCTACACGCTGCCGACGAATAAATCAAAATAATACACCGTCTAGTTGTACGGCCCGCATAATCTTCTCTTCTTAAGCTTCACTTTAAAAGATTTAATGATTAAACACCGTGAATCATTTAAAAATGCAGTTGCATAATGTTTTACTTAAGGGGAATGTCACCGACGATATTTTACTTTATTGCGCCTAAAGGTGTTCTCACAGAAGGGATGCGACTAGGGAATACAATCTCGGGATCACGCCCCTTTTACAGTCCCGAAATTTTCGGGATTAAATTTCTTAAATCATCGGATATTTGGGATTAATAAATAAATGTAATTTTTTCAAAATGCCAACACAAATAAAAATGAAACAATTATTATTTCCCAGCTGATTTTAGTCAGTTTAACTCGGTCTAAAGAAAGTCATGTAAAGATGGGTCCAAATTTAATTCATTCTGAAAGCGATGCCGCCAAGTACACAAAAATGATAAAGTAAAGAAACCCTTTTGTGAACAATGATTTATTGCAGCAAAAAATATTTAACCCGACGAGTTTCTAGTACCACGCCACGTGCCACCGTTTTTATAGTAGACAGAGGCGAAATAAGAGAATGTTTTGTTAGTAGGTGATACGTGTTTTAGCAATGTATTTTTTATTATTTATCTAAAAATATGTAATCAGGCTCTGTCCGAGGCTATGTGCATTCGAAAAGATTTGTTTACTTTACCATTTTTTGTCTACTTAGCGGCATCGCTTTTAGAATGCATTAAATATGGGCCCATCTATACAAGCAACACTCCTCATCACGTAAGTGATTAGTATTTTGAATTAAAATATGTTTATTTAAAGTGTATATTTTGGATATTTTACTTTTTATTATTTATAGGGTTTATTATTGCCTTAAGTTTGATGTATTGTACAAAATTACTAATATTTTAATGTTATATGAGGGTAGGTTGATGTTGCAGAAATACAGTTTTGTTTTTATTTTTAAAGATACCTAATAAAGACGACTGTAAAAATGTCTTTATCAAAAGAAAGTGTGTATCAAGTTGATTTTTCAATATTTTAAATAGTTTGTGTTTTTTTTGTTTATAAAAAAATAGTAATTTATGTAACAAGTGCATAAAGTGATACTTTTTTCACGAATGGGAAGTTTGACAGCACGAGCCGTTGGGCGAGTGCGGCAATCCCATGAGTAAAAACAAGACACTGTATGCATATGTTACATATTATATTTTTTCCACGACCGTATAAGAAATTTTCAAAATACCATTTTAAACATGTTTTATTTATCTTAACTTTTTAATTTTAATTTTTCAGCACAGCCATTATACTGAAACAAAAAATCATAGCCTCCTTCTTTTAAAGAGACAATTATCCTCTTCATAACTATGCATTTATTCTATTATTTAATTTTAGAAAATTGTATGTACGCATAATCTTGACTTCTTAATCTTTACTTAAAAAGATTTAATGAATAAACATCGTGAATTATTTAAAAATGCAGTTGCATAATGTTTAATTCGAGGTTTAATTGAAGGGAGATGTCACAGTAGGGATGCGATACAAGGTCAAACATTGATGTTAAGTATCGATGGCAACATCGAAGCCACAATAACGATGGCAGCAATGCCTTCAACAAAACAATGATTTAATAATACAAATATAAAAGAATTCATATTAAAAACATAAACTCAATACGTTTAATGTAAGAATTAAATGTTTCATTAACGTTTATAATATTGTTACTCTGAAAGAAAAATTAAATTTTAAAAACAACTTTTCTTTAATTCCACTGTGATGCTGTTACAATCATGTTCGTTCTGCTTTAAAAACGAGACATCTAAAAATCAAACGTTTCATTTTCAGAACCACCTGTCAGTCAGGAGCATCAGCGAAAGTCAACCGCACAATTTTAAAATAATAATTTATATTACAAATTTAATGACAACCAAAAAATATATATAATAAGCTGTAAAACTGCTGCTATAACACAAACTTAAAAAGAAATGAACTAATTGAATTTTGCGTAAAGTAAAGGATAAACCAAATGACGATGGACCCCAAGTCCATTAATTCAATTACCTAAAAATGTGTCTCAGCTTAGGCTGAAATACGGTAATTTTTCCGGTAAACGTATTTTAGGGAGCCAAAATAGATGGCATCAGTTATTCTAAGCGACACTTAAAGCGAATGACAAATTCTAGAGCGAAAAGAACTGTTTTTTCAAGCGGAGTTCCCGCAAATTTCACCATTAACGCAGTGCCACAGTATCAATACAGTTAAATTATTTTCCTAATTTTCACGCCGGATTGCGATTTGTATTTTTAGGTCTATTTTGCTATAATTTTATATTTAATCGAGCAATATACGAACTTCCATAAGCAGTGTCACAGATAAATGCATTATGCGTATACAGGGCCATCCAAATTAAGTGTCCTTCATTAGTATCTTTGTAAATAGTTTAAATACAAAATTGTATAAATTACCGTATGTTATATATCGTATAAATTACATGACTGCTTATTTATTTTAACGCAAATTATTGTTTATTGTATATTTTTTATATAATGTTATCTATGGGTACTTTTTCAAAGAAATAAAAGTGGCTTTAATTTTTTTCTTCGAAAACGAAACTAGATATGAAAAAATATAGAAGACTAAAAAGATGCATTCTTAGTTGCTGAATCGAAGAAAAAAAATCTTTTTAAAAACTCAGTAACGTACTATTTTTACAATAATATTACACAAAAGATATGACGAACGGGTCACTTTTTGTCGGATAAGTTTACCACAATTCTTAAATATTGTGCCCAAAATCGTAAGGGTTACAGTCACCTGCTTAGTCTAATAACCGAAATTGCATTGCATCTTCGACAAAAAAAGTGACCTGTTTGCCCAAACATTTGACTTTGACAGGCTATGGCGGTATGCATATTTGTAGTAGACTCGTCAAGAGGAGCCTCCTATAAATTTTAGAAAGAGTTCTTATAATGATGTCTATTTCATTATTGACCCAGGCACTAAAAATTAAAAATTGCCGCGTCGAAAGCATCTAGCAAAAATAATTAAAGCTAATGCGACACACACGGTGCCACTCAAAACAATATCGACTAAAATATGGCTCTCTATCCAGAGCTACAGTTAGTCAAATGGCACTTCTGCGTTATTGCTAGTAGTAGCCATGAGGCATCCCAGCATTAACTTGCTAAGAGCTTAAAGAGTGGCCATCCAAATCAATCAATCAATCACTTTATTACCCAGTTAAAAAGTATATACAAAAAATTACAATAACTAGGAAACACGTCAATAATTATAAAAAAGTTAATAAAATAGAGTAACAAAGTATAAGTAAATATAACTAGGTGTCCAAAAATAACACAAATAAAATATACAGAAAACACCAGGACACTAAAAAAACCAATTACATCAAAACAGAAATAAAGGTATATGCACACATCCATACACACTTGTACAAATTAAGGGCATTACATATATTGGTGCATATTTTATTTATGATTGCATGGTGGCAAATACAATCATTAAATTTATCCTACAAACAATTCTTCCAACGAATAACAAATTTTTAAATTAAAAAATCGTCGCTTAAATATTTTTATATTGGAAGAATTCTTGACATCAGCCGCCAATGCGTTAAAAAAATTACATCCTTTGTACATGATGCTTCTCTAATAGAGCGTTGTTGTTCAGGTAACAATAGAGTACGCGCTCGCGTATCATAGCAATGATTTGGGCTAGAGGACTGAAATGCCGATAGCCTTACATAAACATATAAACAAATTTCTAAAATGTGAACCCCCGCAACAGTCAATATGCTAAGGGTTCGAAAGCCGTTCCGACAAGACTCCTGCCCTGTCAGTCCTGCAAGTATCCTTACAGCGTACTTCTGTATCAGAAAAACACTGCAAATACCGGATATATGAAGATTATAAAGAAAATTAAAGGACCAATTACAAAGTTTTGTTAGAAGACTATAGGATAAAAGTTTAATGAGAAGCGCATTATGCCAAACCTGGTTAAACCCATTGAATATATTATCATCAAGAGCAATGATCTAGGATTCACATATACACTTATTGCAGATGTGTGATACAATGAAAAGATTTGCTGTAGGTATAATTGGTTAACGCATGTTTTCACCAATTTTTTAAGGGTTCCCTAATGCTAGATAGAGAATAACTAACGGTAACCTAATGTAAGTTATTTTATACCTAGTGTTAGGGAACCTCTAAAAAGTCGGTGGAAACGGGCATAAATCCTATAATTTTGACAAAAGGAATCTACGGTTGCTCTGTATACAAATAATTGATGACTGATTAGTCGGAGCCCTGTATAGTTTTTCTCTTTACTTAAACTTATAAAAAGGTAACTTAAAACACGTTCCGTATTTTTCTCCTAGTAGTACAAATAGTTTGGCCAACTGCCCCCCTTTCATACAATTTATTTTATTATATCCAATGCTGCATATGCAATGCAGAAAGACAAATTTGAACAACAATTCATGTCAGTGTTTTGCGCAGCGGTTTAAACTAAAAATTGCCGCGTCGAAAGCATCTGGCAAAAATCATTTTAGCTAATGCGACACACACGGTGCCACTCTGGACAATATCGACTAAAATACGACTCTTTATCCAGAGCTACAATTAGTCAAATAGCACTTTTGCGTTATTGCCACGGCAGAAAAAGCTTTAATGGATAAATTCGCGCGAACTCTGGGTAAAATTGCCGTTCTTTCAGCTTTCGAATTTGTCATCCTCTTAAAGTGTCGTTAGGAATAACTGATTTCATTTATTCCAGCACCCCGAAACACAGTTAACAGAAAAATGGCTGCGTTTTAGCAAGAGCCGTTATGGACTTTCTGTTAGTTTAATTTATTGGGCAAGGACGCATGTTTATTTTGACATTTGCCTTGTTTCCGTGTCAAAGTGACAGAGCTTTAAAAAGCTTGATGATGTGCAAAAATCCTTCTTTTAGTTTAATATTGTTACAGACTTTCAAAAATCTGTTTAGGTTAGATGATTTTGGAGAGTTAAGATCATTTAATTTAGGTTTCTGAAACGCCCGAATTATCCATTTAGAAGTTTTATGCCATCCTGTACTATGGAATTTTCGCGTTATTTCTCCAATTTTCTAGACGTTTCCACATTACTACAAATGGGCCACAGAAAACCTTCGAAAAATAGTATAGTTAAGACTTTTGTGCTGTAAACTTTGAGACATTGACAAATAAATATTTGGTCGTAGCTGTAACTATATTTACGTCTGTCAAGTCTCGTGTTTTTATACGAGGTGTTTTGGAACAATACTAAAGACAGGGGTAATTTGAGTTCTGGTTTGTGGTGGTGTTGTGTTAAGAAAATTATTAGTATTTGTTTTTATTAGAAAACAGTTTGTTACTTTTAAATCTATACTAATATTATATAAGAGGTAAAGTTTGTAACTTTGTTTGTTTGTAACCGCTAATCTTCGGAAGTACTGAACCGATCATAAAAATTCTTTCACAATTAGAAAGGTACACTAGTTATGAGTGTAACAGTTATAGGCTATATTTTATTATGATTAATCAAAAAGTTTAGATATTAACGCCCAAGGAAGTGGGCACAGGTCGGCTATCTCGGATAAACTACAACTTTGCTATCTTCGGAAATACTACACCGATCATAAAAACTCTGTCACCATTAGAAAGCTATACACTATTTAGGAGTGCTATAAGCTATATTTAATAATAACTAAACACAAATTTCAGAGAAAAATAATGACATATTATGTTTATCACTATATACTGAATAGTATAGAAAAGTTAACTTTGTAATTACGTGTATGAGCTCCGATAGTCCAGTGGTAGGAGCGGGCGGCCCGGGTTCGATTCTCTACTTATTATTATTTTTCTTTTAAATTTTTTCTTTGAGATTTATTTATACTAATATTATAAATAAAGTGATAAAGTTTGTAACTTTGATTGTTGGTTTGTAAGTAAAGGGCTTATTTTCGGAAATACTGAACCGATCACAAAAATTATTTTACAATTAAAAAGCTACACTATTTAGAACTGCTATAGGCTATATTTTATTATGATTAAACAAAAAGTTCACAGAAAAATATAATTTTTGCCAAAAGAAGTGGGCACGGGTCGGCTAGTCTACTATAAATTGTTAATTCAATTCTATTGTGCTGTTTAAACATTATCTATAAATTGGGTAGGATAAGAGCTTAAAATAGAAATATGTAAGCATAAGATATAAGAGGAGATTTTTTAGAATATTGCAAAGTTACTTATTTTTAAATTATCATGTTTTAAAAGGGTGTTTTTTAAGGCACTAATGAAAGTGGCGACGGACAGTGAGGTAACTTGGTAATCTTTTAACTAGGCTTTAGAAATAGTAGTCGTGGTGGTGGCACTACAGTATTGTCCAAAAATGCCGTGAAATACAAAATATAATATTTTAGTACTTTGACAACATCTTACACATCTAAAAATCTGATATCCACGGTACCTTTAGGTATCACACATATCTTCGTGGGCTGTAATAAAGGTAAATAATTAATAGTTTAAAAAAACTAAAAAAACACGCTTTTATATGCAACCGAACTAAAAATTAGAAAATAATTTTTCTTAAAAAAAAATATTGTCATTTCATAGTAAAAAGCGTGGGGTGCATTTTACTATTTTTTCATAACTTTTCCATCATAGATATTTGCAAATATAATAATTATAACATTTAATATATTTATCACCCCACGCTTTTTACTATGAAATGACAATATTTTTTTTAATGAAAAATTATTTTCTACTTTTAGTTCGGTTGCATATAAAAGCGTGTTTTTTAGTTTTTTAAACTATTAATTATTTTTCATTTTTTAGTTTCTGCTACTCTTGACAAAATGGCGAAAAATTTTTTTAATGAACAAGAGTGGCAAATTTTAAAATTTTTCCAACAGATTGCAACTCACTAAAAAATTTCTTCTTCATTAAGTAGCAAAGTTTGAAATTTTGCCAACAGATGGCAATCCAGGCAATGTTTGGACCGTTGCAAATATATTGCAACCCACTAAAAAATTTCTTCTTCATTTAATAGCAAAGTTTGAAATGTTGCCAACAGATGGCAACCTAGGTGTTGTTTTTATAATATAATGGAATTTTTTTCCTGGCGATCCAAAAAAGATAACGGGATACTGTTTGCAGATTATTGCATTGTCATGTTTCCTTAATACGTGTGCAAAGTTTCAAAGAAATCAAATAGCTGGAAGTTGGTTAAAATTAGGCTCAAAGATTCCGTTACATAGCCAGATAGTTACAACCCAAGTTAATAAAAGCGTGTTAAAAAAGTACCTAATACCGTAATTGCTTGATTTTTTGGATGATTAACACTTTTTTCCAGCTCTGACCACGATGTTTTAATAGTAAAACATGCTAATTTGCAATGCACACTTGTTTACAGATTTGATAACTTTTTAAAAATAAAAACTGCATTTCAAAATTATAAAACACAAACACAAAAAAGACATTTTCATCTGTCTAAACATGTTTTTTTTTTAATAAAACACCAAATCATGAAATGGAATTAATTATAGTATGCATTGCATTAAAACAGGCACTGCAATACTGATATTGAACAAAAATATAAACATTTCAACTGGTCAACGTATTAATTTGGATTTAAAAAAGCGGGAAACAAAGTAAATTTATTAAATGATTGGCGGTAGTTCAACAAATATTGCCATTTTTGACCGGCTATTTACCATAATTTTTGCAAGAGATATTTGATAAATGAAAATTGGTTCAAGTGCCCATATTTTGTAATATATTGCACTTTACAAAGGCCTGTAAATATACAGTAAGTACATTATTATGTAAAGAGTAACACATTTTTTGGTTTTATTATTACTACGTTATTATTTATAAAACTTTACCTAAAACCAAAATAGTACTTAAAATTTATTTTCAGTTAATTCAAAAACACATTTGCTGAATGTTAAGGTATCTGCTAGTGCCCGAATGAACGCCTAAGGCAAATATAAAAATAAAGATTGTGTATACAGGGCGTTAAAGTAAATAAAAAATATATTATTTTCATAATGTTTGATAATCAAACTCGGTATCTATGGGTTTTAGCATGGGCAGTTTCTTAAAGCATTTTTCGATTGTACTAAACAATTTATAATGGTACATATGAAGTAGCACAAACCAGTTGTGTCGTTAAAAAGAAGTAGTGTAGCCAAACGTTATTTAGTTTATATATAAAAATAAATATCAAATATGATTAGCCTACGTCAAAAAATTCCCAAATACCGAGTTTATATATAAATATTCAAAACGTATTAAAAATTATCGAAATAAATTTAAGAATATTTCCCTTATGACACCCTTTATCTTCCTTACTATCAACTTTTGGATATAGGTATGTTTAGTTAAATCCTAATATTTTGCCATGAGGAATCTGTGATTTTTCAGAGTACCATTAGTGAGCGGACACCCTGTATAAAAATGTCTCTAGATGCATTAAAAGAACCTACGGACCTATGTTTTAAAAAATATTTAAGAGGCAAATTTATCAGTTTTTTACAACTCTATCACGTTTTAGTTTAAAATGTGAGACATTTAGGGCATATGTTCATATAAAAATGTATGCTTGATTTTATTCTAAGGAGGAAATCCCTGAATTTAATTGCAATATTTAAAAAGCATTATGTACATGAGGGTTCAAAGCCCAACTAAACAAAGCCCATAAAATGTAATTTTGACAAAACAGCATTTAAAGTGTTTTGTACCTATTTGTACATCTTTTCTAATATTATAAAGACGCAAAGTTTGTAACTTTGTTTGTTTGTAGAGGCTAATCTTCAGAAATACTGATTCGATTATGAAAATTCTTTCACAATCAATAGCCACGCCATTTAGGAGTGCTATAGGCTATATTTCATTATGATTAAATAAAAAGTTCAGAGAAAAATAATGGCATATGTATGTATGTCGGGTCAGCGAAAATATATAATTATGGCACTGGACGACTACTTCTCATAACTAAACGGTTGATGTAAGGTCGGGCCACACATAACCGCACCAAGCCCGATTTCACGGTGATAGAGGAAAGTGGGGCAAATTAATTCAAACGCACTTTTTATGCATTAAATAGTATAAAAAGCATTTTTGTCAAGATAAACAGATTTTTTGACTTATCTCTGTTTCTTTTTATCCAAACTTTGAGTGTAGTATAGGTAAAAGTCCCACACAACCGCACCGATGCCCTACAAGACCCGCACCGTAGCACGACCGTGTCTCGATGCGTTTTGTTTGCATTTTTAATTTGGACGGTGATGCATCGTACGGTCTGAGACATGCCCAGGTAATGAAATCATACGTGGATTAGATAGCCAGATAGCGCAAATGTTCCCCGAGCCAAACTTTGAGTTTACCGGGCGTAATCTTTTATTTCAGTTCGTTACGTATAAAAATACGTGTAATAGTTAGTGATCGGTTAGTTGTTGTAAACAAACAATAAAAGAAAAAGGTTATTTAATAAAATTCATTTTATTGTTACATCTTGTTTTTTTTTATCTTTGGACAAACCACGAAGACTAAAAGCCTAAATACTAACGTACCGTGGGTGTCTTAAGCGAGGTGAAAGGGAGTTTGTTGACACAGGACTTAAATACTTGAAGATTTGGGGGAAGGAAAGACCTCCGCAGGCAGCAGGTTGCACATTCTAGAAACTCTAGGGATAAACGAACGAACAAAGTGGGAAGTCCGCGGCCTGTCCAGTTGAACCGTATAGAGATGCATATGCGCGGAGCCACGAGTCTCTGTTGGGAACCGTGAGTGGAGGAACTATACTGGACAATTCTTCGAAGCAGAAGCCATGGAAGTACCTATAAAAAAGCGATGGATCCCCCACAGCCCGACGGTGGACAAGAGAGAGAAGCCTTTCTGTAAGTGAAGGATCATTAAGAGACGAATAGCTCTTCCTTGAATAGAATCAAGAATGCTTAGGGTTGTGGGGGACGCCATGCCGCAGATATGAGAATGTTCCAAGGGAGGTCGGATTTGGGACACATATAAAGTGTATAAATTAGAAGGGGAAAAATACTTTTGGTTCGAAAGAGAAATCAAAGCTTCTTTGAAGCTGCCGTGGCTATAGATACAATGTGTTTATGCCAGTTAAGGTTACTTTCAAATGTGACGCCCACAGGATTAAAGGTGTCTTTGCTCTGTAAAACTTGGCCGCTCATAAGTAGAGGATGAGTATTTGATGACTCTTTTCGCGCGCCAAGGAACATGATTGTGTTTTGGATGCATTAAAGTGGACGAGATTTTTGGCGCCCCAATCCAATATTCCTGCGAAAAAGATATCTGCATCGCTCTGCGTTTGTTTTCCAAATCAGGTTTAGTGATGGGTTTAGGAACCTGAAAACTGAAGTGAAGGGTACTATCGTCGGCGAAACTATGAATGGAATTAGTTGTGGACGAGAGAAGGTCGTTGATGTGAAGAAGATACAATGTTGGTGCCAGAACTGAGCCCTGAGGCACTCCAGCGTTAACTTGGCGAAAGCTTGAAGAATGGCCTTCCACAATAACTAATATACGTCGATCAGATAGATAACTAAAGAGCCAAGTACAGAGTTTACTTGAAAGACCATAGAAGGAAAGTTTATTAAGAAGTGCGGCATGCCAGACTGATCAAAAGCTTTGGATATATCAATCTTGTGAATAATATGTAAGTAAAACTTATGAATACATTGTTATTTTTTGTGTGTGGTATGTGGTCGGGCACGGTGCGGTAATATTAAGCCTACGGCATTTGATTAGAACGGTACAACGGTGGTTATATGTTGTCAAACCTCAAAACTGTGTTATCTTATTTGTAAAGGTTTATTTTACGATCAGGGGTTATGTAAAGCGTGGAATAGTTGACTTATATTACTGCAGTTTGAATAAATACAAAACTTTTGCACACGCATCCTCCTACATTTTACCAGGAAAACGCACGGCCACCGGCTCGTTGCGGTTATGTGAGGCCTGACCTTTAGTAGACTAAAAACCAGTTACAAAGATGCCACAAGCGTCATACAAATAAAGACGGCAATCAACCATTTCTTTCTTAAGCCGTCGTTTAAATAGTGTGCGAGCAACAAAAAGGGGAATAATTGAAAGTGAGACAGAACTGATGACTACGTGGCTTGATTAATACTGATGTTTACTCTCGTTCTCGTAAATACAATTATTTATCGACACAGATTTTGTTTGGTTATAAATTGTTTACGTCAACCAGTGTTTGAGACCAGGCTTGCTTCCATCGTGGGCAGTATTACTCCAGTAGAAATCAATATATCATGTTGAGGGTTTCCTTCCAGAAGGGCGTATCCACATAATTTGTGATATTCTTTTTATTTGCAAAATTTAAAGCTTCTGGCGATTCGTTTGACATGCCAGAATGCCGTATTCTCTGCCTTAATAGAATAGCCAATATTGCACTCTTTTTGTGGCATATCAACATTTATAACAATTTCGAACATGCCAGAAGGTCTTATGTGCTTACATAAAATGCCACAAGCGTCATACAAATAAAGACGGCAATCAACTATCGCTATCTAAACGCGTCATTTACATCGTGTGCAAGCAACAAAAGAGAATAATTGAAAGTGAGACAGAAGTGATGACGCTGTGGCATCTTCTCTACTGGCGAGAACTTTAGTAGAATGCTCGCCTGCCTCGCAGGCGGCGCCGGTTTGTATTCCGGCCAATGTAGATTTTTTTACAGATAAAAAAAGCAGCGAATATAGTTATTTACTTTAAGTAGATTTTTTCTTTGATATTCATCTATACTATCTAAACTAATATTATAAACAGCTAAAGTTTGTAACTTTGTTTTCTTGTGTAATAGCATGGAAAAATCCAATTTATGAACTTGGTCCACTTCAGCTTTAAACCCCCAATTGTTGTCAAGTTTGTAAGCTTAAATTTGCCACGTTAGTAATTTTAATATTTCAAAATGCTTATGCATACTCTTTAAATAAGCAATCCTTTTGGGTATCGTTTTGGGACGATCCGCTTCCCGACCCTCTAATATTTATGACAGAAAATATCCACCACCTCATAAAATATTTTCGCTTACCTAACATTTTAAACCTTGTTTTTCACCCATACATGTTATTCTTGTGTGGTATATACAAAAATTATTCATTCTTAATTTATTTTATCCAATTTTTTAGAAGTTGTATAAGAAATAATTTATACTAAAAGCTAGTATACAAGGCGACAAATGAATCACTATACAGCTTATTATTTTCTTGGATGAAAACACATCTCTTTTAAATTTTAACATGGTATATTGTATCGTGAGGTGCCAATATTAAAAATATTCCACTAGGGTGACCCATATTTAGAATGTTTGAATTTTAGAATTTTTTATATTATCCACTATACTAAAGGGATCACTATCGACACATGATAATTCTTGTTGCAAATTTATCGCGTCAAAAAAAAGGTCCCCTATGATTTTTGTCAAAAATCATCAAATAACAAAAAAAACATTAATTTCACTTAAAAGACATTGCCTGTCGTGAGGGCCGGGTTAAATTTAAAATTAGTAGCTGCAATTTGGTCCTTACCTTATAACCACCATACATATACAATATGAGCTACTCTGTTTGGTTCATCGGCAAGCAATAGAATATCAAAACAAGCACTATTAGTCACGCATGTTTACATGCCGGGATTTAGTTAGATTGTCTTTTTTCCTCACATTGCCTATATGTTATGTTATTTAACTAAACCTGTATATCACATAGCTGTTTCAGAGTCCCGCAATACATGCAATTGTTCACATTAAAGCGCTGCCGACATCGCCTTATATTTTGGGAAAAGCAAAATGACAACCAAAAAGTAAAGGTCCTTACCCAACAGTACGTCATTTCTGTTAAGGTTAAAGTGTACCTTTTAAGTTTACCTTGGCCTTACATTTATTCCTTTCAACTGTGAGGACGTTCACCGCGAGGCCATTTAAGCGCGAGGCCGTAGTGCCTCACATTTATTTCTTTCAAGTGCGAGGACGTTCACCGTGAGGCCCCTTAGGCGCGAGGCCGTAGACGACCGCTTACGCTACTGCAAGAAAATAACAGACTGGATAGTAATTCTGTTGTCACCCGGTATACAAAGATTTATTTATTCACATTTCATTTTACCCCATTGTTCCAGTTGTATAAGAAAACATTAATACTAAATACATAACATTATTCATTGTCTGGGACCTCTTACAAAGCCTTCATTTATTATATTATGTTTATCTATTATCCCAAAGTATATTGATTTTATAAAATATCGTAACACATCTATGTATAGTATACAGACCATCAATCAAAAAAGTTGCCGTCTATCTCCCTGTAATGATTGCATCCATTTATCACGTTGCAAAGCAGTCTAGTTTTTATCGCTAAGCTAAATGAGTACATTGAACGCGTTGGTGGCAAAAAACTGCACCAAACAAGATGAATAATGATTTTTCGTGGTGATATTTTCGACTGCAGAAAAATTGTCAATTTTTATCGAATATCAGTGACTACGGCCAAAGGCTTAAAAATGTAAGTAGTTTTAAGGCAGTAAATAAAGTTTAACAATGAATCAGCTATTTTTTGTTTAATGTTAAAAATATACACAAAAATTTAAATTCTTGCAAGTAAAATATGGATTTTCTTTAAAAAATATTTTTAACTTAAAACAATTTGTCTTGAAGGAAAAGAATATTCTTGCTTTAAGAAATAACATTATCTTCTTATTAAATAATAATATTGATGTTGGATGTGTTCGTCCAAGCAGAGTAAACTCTACGGAAGTCGGTTTTGGTGAGTCGCAACCAGTGACGAAGAAGCCGAGAAAGAGGTTTGAAAATATATACGAACGACATCAGACAAATTTCTCCAGTCCTACCCGTCTGGGTACCCGTACCATCGCATTGTGGTTGTGGGATCCCCTGGTAGATAA
>JACEGR010010312.1:0-19734 GCA_014170235.1 Listronotus bonariensis
AAAAAAAATATATATATATATATATATATATATATATATATATATATATATATATATATATATATATATATATATATATATATATATATATATATATATATATATATATATATATATATATATATATATATATATAGATATATATATAATATTAGATAATATATTTTTTCTCTCTTAAATATTGATATATTGCTCTTCAATTTATCGATATCGATGTATCGACGTTTTTTTAAAATTTGACATTCCTACGTACAGGTGTAATTTTAGGGCGCTGATCACAAATTTTAAATAATTTAAAGTTGGCAACGTTTCTATCTTTATTATATCCATTATCAAACTTAAAAAACAAATTTACTTTATTTATACTATACCTTCCTTTTTTGCAAACAATTCTTGAGTGAAGGCTAATTTCGCACTCAATATTTGTTTCTTACCTCTTTAAACATTTTTTTATTTATTCGAGGTGCTATGTAGTAGTAGACAGATGAGTCATTCGTATTTAATTTAGAAGGATCCAGTTGGAAGCCCAGCTGCAAAGACATTATTAGGTAGTACCACAGGGCTGTACGCAGAAAGTAATTTGGGGGAGGGGGCGCACAGGCAAAAAGGAAACAATAAAAAAAGACACCACATAAGTAAACAAAGCGGCCCTGGCATACTGGCAATAACCAAAATACAAATCTTAAGGCGTCATCTTTAACAAACAACCCATTTTTTAGATGTCTCTTTTGGGCTCCTTGGGGGAGGCAATTGCCCTTCCCCTGCGTACGGCACAGTAGTACCTAGTTATTAAAAATAACTTCTGTGGCAGCATTATCGCTTTGTCATATAGGTGCCTTTGTGAGCTGTCACAAAGATTGAAAAATATCGCAGAAAACTTAACAAAACATACCTCGTGTAATAAAGAAATAGTTATTTATGTAACAAGTGCATAAAGTGATACTTTTTTAGGAATGGGAGTTATAAAAGACACTTTATGTATGCGTTGCATACGATATTTTTTCTACGACCATATAAAATTTCTCAAATTAACATTTCATACATATTTTATTTATACTTATTAATTAATTTTAATTTTTGTTGCACAACTCTCATTTTTCTAAAGAAAATATGGCCTTTTTTAAGATACAATTTTTCTCTTTATAAGAACTATGCACTTATGTATGTGTTTAAGAGTATTTAGAAATTATATTTACTTACTCTTTGTAGAAATAATACTAAATTTAAATTTATTTTTAACACGCTTTTATTAGCTTGGGTTGTATGTATGTATGTATGTAACGAAATCTTTAAGCTTAATTTTCACCAACTTCCAGAGATTCGATTTCTTTAAAACCTTGCACACGTATCAAGGACCCATGACAATGCAATAATCTGCAAACAGTATCCCGTTATCCTGATTAGGATCGCCAGGATAAATAAATTCCTTTATAGATTTTCTGTAGGAGAGTAACAGAGAAAGAGCTAGTGCGCGATTTGCGCATGCGTGCAGTTTCCGACGTACTCTCAGCATAAGGCTGACAGAAACTTGTTCGGAGTAGTTGCGTTCTGAAACCCCATGAAACAGTGAAGCTTTAAATGAAATGATTAGATTACGAAATAGTTCGTGAAACATTTCAATATCACATGTCCGCAGAAAACTAATTGATATATCGAACTAAAAAATGAAAAATAAATAATAGTTTAAAAACTAAAAAAACACGCTTACAACACATACAAAGAGTTTGTATTACAGTAATAAAAGGTCAAACAATGAATCATAATTATATACCTTAACCGGTACCCTTTGAAAATAATACAAAAAAAACATAAAAAAGGCCGCCTGCAATCGGAATATTTTATACAAGGCGCCGCTACCCTTTACAGCCACGCGCCAATACACTATTGGATAGAAATCCATTATTTTGGCCAAAAAGCAACTTTGAAATTTTAATTGCTCATGCTGTGTATTTCAAGGTAGATACTCCAAACTACATGTACGCAGAATTATAAAAGGATATGACGACTTCTATTGGGGTAATAAGAAACTTAAAAATGTATTTTAAGTAAACATAAATATACAACATTTAATCTCTTAGTTTATTATTACCCTTGATTACTTAAAAAAGTAAAAGAGTTTAAATAATAAGAGCTATTGTTGTGTTTCCGATGCAGTCTCGCGAAGTCTCGCTACTTTTGTCAAAGATTTTTTTACCATTTTCTTTATCAGTTTTTGTACTTACAATTGCCTTCCTACTTTTTGCTACTTCTGAGTGTCAGGACAGATACAAGATTTTTTTATAATTTACAAGGTTTTCCATTTTAAAATTTAATGTGTTTTGTCCTACACTATATATCCTAAAAGATAAAAGCATTCTGATGAAAGATATGGATTCTACAGAATCTACCCAACAAAACAGTGTTATTATTTATTTTATACGTTAAAAAATAAAAAAGTTGGGAAGATGTATCTCTATTACGCTTCTAAGAATAATATAAAATTATTTTTCAGATTTGGATGGTCATATTTCCGAAACTAATTGAGATAGACACATCAAATGTAGTATTTTTCTAAAGCATTTTAAAAGATTTTTTGGTGGTGATATAATATTCAGGGTATTTCATTTAAAAAATCATACCTATTGTCGTACCCTGTATATCATATGAGATAATAATATAATCATCGGATTACTGATTAGAATACTACCGAATTAACCAAACAAGCTGACATTTTAGTTTATTTTGTACAATAAAAAACAATAATGTTAAGTGGGGTGTAAGTTTATAATAACATATAATAAGTTTTAGGTTTCCAAAAAGCATTTGTAATAATTTATAATATTTTTCCAGTAAAAAGCACCTCATTTTAAGTTAGATTGGTAAGTTTCAGAATTTTGTCCAAAAAATGAATTTCTATCCCATAGTGCGATGACCACCTGCATCAACCGGCATCTCATAAAAGAAATATAGCAAAGGCGGCCGTGAAGACAAGCATGCCGATTTATTTGCTTTAAACTTTTTGTGATATTTTTTCTTATCAAAGAGCACCGAGTTTACATTTTTAAACTGTTCCTTCTATACTTAAAATGACGTACTTTATCTTCATGTTACCCATAAAAAGCACTTTTTAACGGTCCTGTAAAAAACATAAATGCGATTATGCAACAGAGCAGATATTTTAAGCCCCATATTTATAAGGGATAATCTTATTTTTAAACGAAATTTTACGCGTGATTAATTACATAATCAAGTTAGGGCCAGTCCCCTTCTAATTTGGGGTACTTTCATCTAAACGACGATTGGAAATTAATGAAAAAGGGTCTGATGGGGTAAGCCAGATACTGACGGAAATTCGAAAAGCTGTAAAGGTAACGGACATGTTAGAGTTGCAGAAAATAAATTGCTCAGTCATACGTAACGATTTTTGATAGTATACAGGGTGTCAACGAATTTATTAGACAAGTCATAACTCTTAAAGTGTTAGACCAAAGACATATGGACCCAGCGATTCATTCATAATTTTATGATAAACATTTAGCCAACAATCCTAATAGGCAAAGGCGGGTGAGGCAAGCGAGAAATGAAAATGGCGGACTTACTTTTTGACCTTGGTCAATAGTATGCACCCAACGACGTTGGTCTCTATTTACCTGTGAAAAGTGAGGTGCGGAAATGAATAGTCTACCCTTCTACAAACAAAGCACTGCCTACCCATATTGTCTTTAAAAACACTTTCTAATCACCAACAAACACCAGAAAATATACAAAAAAACGCATTATAAGCTTTATTTGATCACTTTTGGCTTTCCAAATTGTCAAATGACAGAAACCAACAGAAATGACAAAGCAAAGGAGGCGTCACCCACAAGCGTTTAGGAAAAGTTCATTCATGTTTTATTTACGATGGAGTAAAAATCCCTGGGCGGCGTTGCCGGGATTAACAAATAATCACGTATTTTCCGAATTTTGCTTCTTTTAAAGATAATAACTTATAATATTTGAACATATTTTGTTATTATGATATCTAAAAATAATAAAAACATATGTATTGTTCATTTAAAAAGTTATATTACAAAATTCTTTAATATATAGAGGCTTATCCAACAACTACTTGTGGTTAGTAAGTTTAGAGTGAAACAATTAAATTTGGCAAACCGCATTTTAGCGCTTTTACTGTGGTGTATTGATGACAACAGCTCAAACGTAAACAAACCTGGTCCATACGTCGTTGTGTTAGACATATTGAAATAAGATTTGGTTAGAAATACAGGTTAATGGCAAGGAAAATAAACTTTCGAAAAAGGAGCGCTCGATCCCATTTAAGCCTTTGTTCGCTAAATTTTGTGACGTAATATTTTTTTACAGGGAATTTACGTTTAAATCTTTATTAAGGGTAAGATACAATTTTTTTATGTTTTTTTAGTGATTTTAATTTATGGTATGCAAGTATTGGTTTATTTTGTCAGAAAAAAATATATTATGGCAAAAAGGTGACGTCACAAACATACCTATATTTTCGGAAAAATATAAAAATCGAGCGATCCTTATTAAAAAGTGTATCTTCCTTGGGTTAATGGTATTACAAGAGAAGAGTTTACGCATATATCTCTTTTTCCAGGTACTTTCAGTTTAAAGTGACACATTTTCAATGTTGAAGATCGGGACAAGAAATAGGATGGACTTTTTTTGTATTTTTTAAACAAAATTTTTTTCAAGAGGAAGAATAAAATAAAATAAAGGTCCTCACTTTTAAAATCTTTTTTCAAAAATATTCTTTTCTCACCCAGGGTCTTTACCTCAGCGAAAAAACCCTTTATCCTACAACAAATCGGAACTTTTTCAAAAAATCGGGGAATATAAATGCACGTTTTTGCCGTAATTAGCTCCATCTCTCTCACACTGCTCTGGCGTCAATAAGCGGTCGCGAGAGCCGGTCCATTATGTTATGTCATTGAGTATTATCGATATTCAAATCTATAGATTATTATCTATAATAAAAACCATTGACTACTATTATCGACTTCCGAAATCTAGAGTGTATTTTACCTGGGAGCATAATAGTCTAAGATCCCGCTGCAGGATTGGTGTGCTCATCGACTTTTTGTTTAAAACCAAATTTTTATGTCTATTTATAGTTAAGAGAATATATATTTACTAGGGTGCCTATCAAAATTTGGCCGCCATTATTTTTTAAAAATTATTTTTAATTGATTTTTGGTAAAAAATTTCGTTTATTTATTTTTTAAATAAAATAACGTCTACATAACGGTAATTAATATCAAGATTCTAAAAAATCACGGTTGCCGTTGCGCACCTGGCCGCACCTCTTTGCAGCCAGGTGTAAACAGGTATGATTTCGATAAATTTATACGTTTATAACTTATTTTTATTAATTATATGTCAAATTAAAGCTAATTTTTTTCTATTAATTATCATATAAAGTTGCTTAATTAAATCTGGCCGCAAATAAGGGTTACTGGCTGTTAAAGATAATAAATATTTAAGGTAGAGTGAAAGAGAGTTAGCGCGTAACATCATTTGTCAGACGAGGACAGCGATTGCCGGCTGTGCGACGCTTTTAAGCCATTGCGCATGCCTCGAATGTTAGTGTTCTCAACTGAACAGATGCGGCATTTTTAACACGCTTTTATTAACTTGGGTTGTAACAATCTATCCATCTGTCTATCTATGTAACGGAATCTTTGAGCCTAATTTTAACCAACTTCCAGCTATTCGATTTCTTTGAAACTTTGCACACGTGTCAAGGACCGATGAAGATGCAATAATTTAAAAACAGTATCCCGTTATCTTTTTTGAATCGCCAGGAAAAAAATTCCATTATATTATAAAAACAACACCTAGGATGCCATCTGTTGGCAACATTTCAAACTTTGCTATTAAATGAAGAAGAAATTTTTTAGTTTTTACACAATTTGGTTAGTTGCACCATTGGTGTTCAATTTTTATGAACAATAAAAATATAGGTTAGTTGCACCATTGGTGTTCAATTTTTATGAACAATAACAGTTAATAAATGCCGTTAACACGCTTTTTTATTAACTTGGGTTGTAACTATCTGGCTATGTAACGGAATCTTTGAGCCTAATTTTAACCAACTTCCAGCTATTCGATTTCTTTGAAACTTTGCACACGTATTAAGGAAACATGACAATGCAATAATCTGCAAACAGTATCCCGTTATCTTTTTTGGATCGCCAGGAAAAAAATTCCATTATATTATAAAAACAACACCTAGGTTGCCATCTGTTGGCAACATTTCAAACTTTACTATTAAATGAAGAAGAAATTTTTTAGTGGGTTGCAATATATTGGCAACGGTCCAAACATTGCCTGGATTGCCATCTGTTGGCAAAATTTCAAACTTTGCTACTTAATGAAGAAGAAATTTTTAGTGACTTGCAATCTGTTGGAAAAATTTTAAAATTTGCCACTCTTGTTCATTAAAAAATTTTTCGCCATTTTGTCAAGAGTAGCAGAAACTAAAAAATGAAAAATAATTAATAGTTTAAAAAACTAAAAAACACGCTTTTATATGCAACCGAACTAAAAATTAGAAAATAATTTTTCATTAAAAAAAATATTGTCATTTCATAGTAAAAAGCGTGGGGTGATAAATATATTAAATGTTATAATTATTATATTTGCAAATATCTATGATGGAAAAGTTATGAAAAAATAGTAAAATGCACCCCACGCTTTTTACTATGAAATGACAATATTTTTTTTAATGAAAAATTATTTTCTAATTTTTAGTTCGGTTGCATATAAAAGCGTATTTTTTAGTTTTTTTAAACTATTAATTATTATTCTAACATAAAAACCACGCTGTTTTGGAGTTCGTAATAAACAACGTTTTATATTTACATTGTTATTTTATTTGTGCATCTAAAAATTATTATATTAATTAACGTAAAATAGAATTGATAAAGATGAAGTCGTGTTTTTGTGTAACGAAAAAGCAATGTACTTGACTTTAATAATATCTCATTCCAAAAGTGCTCGCTTATATATTATAAAATAAATTTATTAATTTTTTAATTTGCTTAAATGTTTAATTAATATGTAACAGACAATTAAATACTTGAATAAAATCTAATAAAATTTTTGAATAATACTTTCGCAATAAAATTTTCTTTTACTTAAGTCACCTTGGTTTTATTTTTTTATTTTTTAAATTAATATTAAATATCGACGTTCTAATTAGCAAATTATCTAACTCCTTTTAGAGAATCTTTTATTTGTACGAAAAAAACAATTACTTCAAAATTTATTATCATTTTAAAAAACCATTTAAAATTATTTATATCTAATAGAGATATAATATTTAAGTTTGAATCATTCAAATAATTTGTAATTGGATTATTGCTTCATCAAAATGTTAAAAAAATCACCCTCTAAAAAATAAGGAGTTAGACAAATTCCTAACTAGACCGTCGATATATCAAATCAATATTAATTTTTTGTTGCAATTTTTAAATTTGTCATTTTGAAAAAAATTACATATTTTTGGAGTATTTATTATAAGTCGTCTCTATTACTCCCCGGTGGTTGAGAACACTAACGTTCGACGCATGCGCAATGGCTTAAAAGCGTCGCACAGCCGGCAATCGCTGTCCTCGTCTGACAAATGATGTTACGCGCCACAAGAATAAATATAATAACCAGAAGGATATCTCGAAGGCGGCTTCTTTGATGTCTACTAGCGCGTCTCATGACCTCGAACTGCATATTTTGCAGGCGTTTCATGAGCGTACCTAAGAAATTAACATGTTTAGGCGCCTATCTCTTAAAAATATATTTTAATATTATTATAATGCATTTTATAACGTCTATGCAATCAAATAAAACAGATGCTTTAATAATATGTCGTATTGAGATATATTTATAATTATTATGAAATGTGTCTATTTATTTTCGCATATGACAATTTTTTATTTTTCATATTTTTGAAGTTTCTATTTATCCATTTGAGGGTATGGAATAGTCTAACTGTAACAAACCATTTAATTAAATAACTAATTGGAAATTGTTCGCAAGGATGTAAAAAAACTATTTTTAAACGGTTTTACTTGACCTGTTTGTTATTTACCTATTTGGAATTATTTTTTGGGTCAAATCTAGTTATTGAAATTTGACCCCCTTCCTGACGACCGATGGATCTGAAATTTGGTACACTTCCTTAGTCTTGATGACAATACAATATAACATATTTTTTATGATTGTAAATCCAACATGGCAGCCGATACAATATGGCGGATTACATATTACTTTACTACAACCTCAATATGGGTATCAAATTAAAGGGCTTTATTGGTAGAATAGAACCCACTATGAAAAAAATAAAATCCAAGATGGCCGCCGCCACAAAATGGCGGATTATATATTTTTTTTTCACAAATACCTCAATATGGGTATCAAATGGAAGGGCTTGATTGGTAGAATAGAACCCACTATAAAAAAATTAAAATCCAAAATGGCCGCCGCCACGAAACGGCGGATTACATATTTTTTCTCACAACTACCTAAATATGGGTATCAAATGAAAGGGCTTGGTTGGTAGAATAGAGCTCACTATAAAAAAATAAAATTCAAGATGGACGCTGCTGCAAAATGGCGAATTACATATTTTCCACAACTACTTCAATATAGAATCGTTGGTTAGTTCTGGTTAGTTATAGTAAGGCGAACTCAATAGAATGAGAAGTATCAACTAACAACAAAACTAAAAACTTGAAAATAAATTATGTAAAAAAACTTTTTATGTTAAACGGTTTTATTGTACTAAAAGCTAAAAAATAATTCGGTAAGTCCTAGCTACCAGATCGCACCAATCTTCTCATCAATCTGGGGTATTGATCAGACAAATAATAAAATCGTTGGGCAATTGACATTTCTATCATAATATTTACTCTGGATACGCTTCAGTTTTTTAAAATATGTATTGTATAATTTACACAAGTGTCTATTTATTTTTCCATATGACAATTTTTCTATTTTTACCATTTTTGAAATTCTTGTTTATACATTTGAGTGTATGGAATAATCTAACTCTACCAAATAATTTAATTAAATAATTAATTGGAAAATTTTTACAAGGATGTAAAAACTAGTATTTTTGCAGATATTTTCAAACTTTTGAATTAATTTTTTTGTATTACAATACTTCAACGTCTTGAGGAAATCTGTAAAATTTGTTCGCACCATCATCGTAGGATTTGTTTTTACAATTTTTAAAACTGCAAACAAGGTCTACTTTTTTTCTTTCTTCGTCCATGATAGGTAATTAATTACACAATTCACAGAAAAATCACTAAACAGAATATTATAGTCCAGAAAAATAAAACGTATCGCAATAAACTATATAAAATACATTGACCGTTACCGAGTCGTTGCTTCGCCTTTCACTACTGCACTGGCAATTTCGGTTTAGAATTTCGGTTTAGTAGCCCTCGAAGGTCACAGCCTGCGCCGCTCAAGGTAAAAGAGATATCCTTCTGGTTAATATATTTATTCTTGTGTTACGCGCTAACTCTCTTTCACTCTACCTTAAATATTTATTATCTTTAACAGCCAGTAACCCTTATTTGCGGCCAGATTTAATTAAGCAACTTTATATGATAATTAATAGAAAAAATTAGCTTTAATTTGACATATAATTAATAAAAATAAGTTATAAACGTATAAATTTATCGAAATCATACCTGTTTACACCTGGCTGCAAAGAGGTGCGGCCAGGTGCGCAACGGCAACCGTGATTTTTTAGAATCTTGATATTAATTACCGTTATGTAGAAGTTATTTTATTTACAAAATAAATAAACGAAATTTTTTACCAAAAATCAATTAAAAATAATTTTTAAAAAATAATGACGGCCAAATTTTGATAGGCACCCTAGTAAATATATATTCTCTTAACTATAAATAAACATAAAAATTTGGTTTTAAACAAAAAGTCGATGAGCACACCAATCCTGCAGCGGGATCTTAGACTATAACTCGACGTTGTGACGCGAGAAAAACCTCCAATGAGCTGTCATGCCAAAATCGGGACGTGTGATCACTATATTTCAGTTTGACCGAAAAGAGCTCAAAGTTTAAATTTTTAAATGAAACACTCTATATATTTTGACGTTTTCGGTTCCTAAGATAATTTTAAGTCAGAATGTAACATTTTAAAAAGTGTTTTAGCCGTACTTGATTTTTTAAATTCATTTTTAATATTGCATCTAGCTAGTCCATGACTGGGTGTAAATTAATCTAGTGACTCTAGGTGATGCTTGGAAAAATACAATTGCAAAGTTTTAGTGACTAATATGAAAGATTAGAAATAAAAAATTTGGCAAATTGACATTTTCGTGTCTAACATTTTTTTTAATAGCATTCTTTGTTAGATAAGCACTCTTCGAATGGAGGATTTTTTTACAGAATCTAACAGTTCAAATTTATTTGAGATCGGATTAAAAATAAAGTCATAAATAAGGGATTAGAGCCACCTAGATGCACTACTACAAATGGCCCTCAAAAAACTAAGTAGGCGTAAAAACTTGTCAAAATGTTAAAACACTATATAGAATTGTCTCAAGATTTTTAAAAAGTTAAAATATACAGGGTGTTCCATTTAAAAATTCAAAATAGGAGTTATTTCCGGTTAAACCGGAAGTAACCCAGAAGTGAGAAATATGCAAAAACTCTCCTCTTTCCATACCATTTACCTGTACCAAGTGTCATTTTCACATGTCTAATACTCCATGAGTTATGAGCTTGCTTAATAAATTCGTTGACAGCCGGTATAAATTTTAGAGTTGCGGAAAATAAATTGTTCGATCATACGCAACGATTTCTGCCAGTTCAGACTCAAATCAGAGCCACCTAGATGCAATACACAAATGGCCCTCAAAAATCAAATGGGCGTAAAGACTTTTCAAAATGTCAAAATACTATTTAGAATGGTCTCAGGAATTCAAAAAAGGTTATATATACAGGGTGTTTCATTTAAAAATTCAAAATAGGAGTTATTTCCGGTTAAACCGGAACTAACCCAGAAGGGAGAAATATGCGAAAACTCCCTCTTGCCATACCATTTATCTGTACCAAGTGTCATTTTCATATGTCTAATACTCTATGAGTTATGAGCTTGCTTAATAAATTCGTTGACAGCCGGTATAAATTTTAGAGTTGCGGAAAATAAATTGTTCAATCATACGCAACGATTTCTGACAGTATATATTACATATTTATGATAAATATATTCAAATTTTTATTTATATCTTGTATTCTTTGCGATCAATATAAAGGAAAATAAACGAATTGAGACAACTTCTGAATTTTAACCTACTTATTCTAGAATGCTATGATTGTGTGTGCGACATCTATACAAAAGGCTTTTATCTCTTATAAGGTTATATCAATGTCATCTTTTAATATCAAGGTAAAGTAGAATAAGAAAGATAACTAATATTGATATTGTGAACACCTAGTACAATATGTGAACACCTAGTACAAAAAAGTATACATTTTGGGAATTTTAAAAATATACATTTTTGGGAAATTTAAATATAATTGGGTTACTTAACATTGGGAAATTTGGTACATAAAACAATACGTGAAGTGTCAAGGTTTAAAAAGTAGAAATCAAACAATTTTCTAGGTTACTCTTATAATAATAAAACAAAAACATTAAACAAGCGAGTAGCCTAGAAATGCAAAACAAATACTGAAAAATTTAATATTTAAAGAGAACAAAATTTTAAGACGGGGATAGATTGATTGTTTATTAGATAAGAAAGAGTTAGTAAAGTCAAGTAAAGAGTTAAAGTTTGGGTTAAGCCCCGTACGGGCTATCCCTAGGGATATGCCCGTACTAAATTTAATTAGTTCAATAAGTTAAGTTGGTTTTTAATGTAAAGTTAGTTTTGATGGTCCACCGGTCTCATGGTCCCAAGAAGATAGTTCCATATGGTACATTTGCCCAAGTGACGTAAAGTAACCCTGTATGTAGTATTTCAAAATGTCAACGTCACATATGGTGCCCCTTCCCTGAAAGCGTTGGACCCACAACGCTATTAGAAATCAGACAGATTTACTTTAAACTTAAAAAAAAAAAATTAGCAATATTATCGAAAAACGATAGTTCCATATAGCTTACAAATATTTAAAACCTAACATTATGTTACTTATTATATAAATTATATTTATCGTAAATAATCTTAATGTTTTATTAAATTTTTTGTTTTTTCCAATTAATTTTTTTTCAAAAAAATGCACGAAAAAAATGTAAAAATAGTTTTTTTCTAAAAAATAATTCATTTAGGTTATATTTAACATTATGACTCTTTTTATTTTGAAATTTTAAAAAATTCTTTCGGATAAATTATCTAAAATAAATATTTAAAAAGTTCTAGAGATGTTTTTGCTGAAATAATTAGTTTAAATAAGATTTTAACTTAATTGTTAAAAACCTTTTTAAGCTTTTCTTTAAGTAGGTACTTTAAATAAATATAGTTTTAACGGTAAGATTATTTTTAGAAAAAAAATGACCTAATTATTGTTACTCATAAATTGTAATTTTTTTATTAATCTTTAAGTTTACTAGATATTTATGTACTACACAAACAGCTAAATAAGAAAAAAAAGTTTGTGTTATTTAAAACTGACCTGTCCTGTAACAATAAAAGTGAACTTGGCCTTGTCTCGTCAGCAAAAGGTTGAACCATTAAAAAGGTAATTCAATGATTTATTTAATATACCAGTGGGAAAGAAAATAATTAACTATGTTCTACATGTACTATTAATTAGGTGATTTTTTTCTATTTTATCTTTTGCTCTTTTTTAAATTTATTGGATAGTTTAAAAACAAAAAAAAATATCTCTTACATAAAAAGAAAATCAAATTTTTTTAAATACTTATACTTAGAAATTAACCTAATATTCCACATTCTTCTTATACTAGCCTTTATAAAAAAATTGCGTCCACCTTACCTGCTTGTCCATGTCCTTGATGGTGCGTTCCATTGGCCATTTGTCCCGTACTTCTCCACGTACCATTGTCTGCCTTTCATTCCCATTTTCTTCTTCCACATCAGGTTACTGCAGCCGCGTGCCAATTTACCCATATCCTGAGCTTTCTCAGGGCGGCTTAACTGTCTTGTACCCCACCATTCAAGACCATACTTCAGAGCTCTTCCCCATACTAGAGCTGCGGCTTCCAGTGCTAATGCAGCCTCATGCTGCTTCTGAACTCCGTCTTCACGACGTACCATACAACTTCGACACAAATAAATATATTTCCATATTCTTCTTTATCACCTCTGGCTAACTCCATTTAGCCATATTTCAAACTGAAGATATACCTTATCTTCCTTTTCTTGTAGCTACGCTGCTACCTCCTTGCAGCTACGCTACGCAACATATTTTTCCCCATTTTCGTCCTTTCACACACATTTCTTCTCCGGGGAACGGGACGCCTTTACCATATATATGGTATTTTCTTCCACAAATAAACTGAGGGGTAGGAAGGGCGTACCATAAGCGACTTTTCCTATCGCTTCACAAAGGGCACTGGAACTGGGGCGGGCACAGCTTACCATAACCGACGTTTCACAAAGGTCACTGGGAACGTGGGCGCCTCCACCATATGCGACGTTGAAATTTTGAAATTCATATATATAGGGCCTACTTTACGTCACTGGGGCAAATGTACCATATGGAACTATCTTCTTGGGACCATGAGACCGGTGGACCATCAAAACTAACTTTACATTAAAAACCAACTTAACTTATTGAACTAATTAAATTTAGTACGGGCATATCCCTAGGGATAGCCCGTACGGAACTTAACCAAACTTTAACTCTTTACTTGACTTTACTAACTCTTTCTTATCTAATAAACAATCAATCTATCCCCGTCTTAAAATTTTGTTCTCTTTAAATATTAAATTTTTCAGTATTTGTTTTGCATTTCTAGGCTACTCGCTTGTTTAATGTTTTTGTTTTATTATTATAAGAGTAACCTAGAAAATTGTTTGATTTCTACTTTTTAAACCTTGACACTTCACGTATTGTTTTATGTACCAAATTTCCCAATGTTAAGTAACCCAATTATATTTAAATTTCCCAAAAATGTATATTTTTAAAATTCCCAAAATGTATACTTTTTTGTACTAGGTGTTCACAATATATTATATTATATACCAGCAATCGTTTTAAAAAAATGTGCTCCTGAACTTGCACCTATTTTAACCAGGCTCTTTCAAATTTCTTATGACACGGGTATTTTTCCAGACAGCTGAAGAGCTGCACGTGTCCAACCTATTCCCAAGAAAGGATTTAAATCTCTTTCATCCAACTATAGACCCATTTCACTCCTCTCAATTCTTTGTAAAGTAATGGAGAAATCCATTAACTCACAAATTCTTAGGTATTTAGAAAAACATAAAATTTTACATGACAGGCAATACGGATTTCGTCACAAGGGATCTACAGCAGATCTTCTTTCCTTCGTTTCACACAACTGGAACAAGTCTCTTGAGTTTCTAGGTGAGTCCCAGATCGTTGCTCTTGATATATCTAAAGCTTTCGACCAAGTCTGGCATGACGCACTTCTTAATAAACTTCCCTCTTACGGTCTGCCAACTAAACTCTGCTCTTGGCTCTCCAGTTATTTTTCTAATCGACGTATATCAGTCATTGTTGATGGCCACTCTTCAAGCTTTCACGAAATTAATGGTGGAGTGCCTCAGGGTTCAGTACTAGCACCAACTTTGTTTCTTCTTTACATCACCGACCTTCTTTCTTCCACAACCAATCCCATTCATAGTTATACTGACGATAGTACCCTTCACTCCACTTTTTCAGGTTCCCAAACCAATCTCTCAACCCGACTTGGAAAGCAAACGCAGGGCGATGCAGATATCTCTTTCACAGGATCTCAATTTGATATTGGATTGCGGCGCCAAAAATCTCGTTCAATTTAATGCATCAAAACACAATCATGTTCCTTGTCGGGAAAAAAATCATCAAACACTTATCCTTTGCTTATGAGTGGCCAGGTTTTGCAGAGCGAGGACACACTTAACCTTGTGGGTGTCACATTTGAGAATAACCTTAACTGGCATAAACACATTATCTATAGCCATTGCAGCTTCAAAAAGCTTGGATTTCTTTTCCGAGCCAAAAGTATTTTCCTCCATCCAGTTTATACACTTTGCATGTGTCCCAAATTCGACCCTCTCTGGAATATTGTTCTCATGTCTGGGGAATGGCATCCCCTAAAATCGTTTACTTACTCAAAGACTTCCTTCTCGTGCCCATCGTCGAGCTGTGGGGAGATCTATCGCTCTTCTATAGATACTTTTACGGCTTCTGCTTCGACGAACTATCCAGTATAGTCCCTCCTCTTGCAGCTCCCAACAGAGAAACTCGTGGTGCCGCGCGTATGCATCCCTATACAGTTCAATTGGACAGGCCCCGAACTTCCCATTTCGTTCGTTCTTTTATCCCTAGAGTTTCTAGACTGTGGAACCTACTGCCAGCGGAGGTCTTTCCTTCCCCCCAAATCTTCAAGTTTTTAAGTCCCGTTTTAACAAACTTCCTCTTACCCTGCTTAAGACACCCACGGTACGTTAGTATTTAGGTTTTCAGCCTTCGTGGATTGTCCAAAGATACAAAAAAAAAAAAGGTGCTTTTTCAAAGGTCTGTACAAAACAAACAAATAAATTGAGGCCAAAGACAACGATCTAATGCATTTTTTGTCGAAAAATTGA
The DNA here is from genome assembly GCA_014170235.1 of Listronotus bonariensis. NCBI lineage: Eukaryota > Metazoa > Arthropoda > Insecta > Coleoptera > Curculionidae > Listronotus > Listronotus bonariensis. The sequence goes on from JACEGR010010312.1 coordinate 15,761, forward strand.
TGGTTTGCGCCGATTGGCATTTGACACCCTGTATCTTGCAAACGATTAAGTTGTTCAATAAGGGGTAAAGTTGCGTAAGATCGTTTCATTTAGCTGCAGGGAATTTATGGTAGCACTTTGTACAGATTTAAAAAAAAATCTTGGTGGCCTAAATAATGGTCGAAGGAATACAATAATTTTCTTGTGTGAAATAAAAATTTTAATCTGAAATATCCTATATAATGGTTTCTTGTAGCGATATTTACTTATAAGGAAAGTATCCCAAATATCCCCGTGATTTTCATGAAATTCGAATATGTTGTCAAAAACAAGAGACCTGTATTTTTATCGGCCACTAAACACTTTTAAGGGTAAAATGCATTCAAAATCCACCCTCAAACATAGATAACCCACATTTAGATCCGCAGTGATACAAGAAGCATTTTTAAGATTTTTACGACCTCGCGCAGTAAACAAATCGAGGGAGTATTGGATGGTCTTCTTGTTGAGTACACGCCTGGAAAAATGGGACTGCTTCTGGTTCTGGTCCCGGGGTATACGAGCTGACCCTGTTCAGCCCTATTGACCCCTATGAACTGACCGCGGTCGCCAGGAGGACGAACATGCACACTGGAAGAAAACAAAACCGGCACTCCGTGCCCTCCGTACCGTTCTGACCGTGACGCTCATTAGCTGCTAGTGGTGTGCATATTCGAAAGATTTCGATATTCGAATATTCGTATTCGGAAGATTTTAATATTCGAAAGATCTTTCGAAACATTTTATATTTCATTGAGAAAGATCCTTCAAAACATCTTTCAAAACATTTCATATTTCAATGCAAAAGATCTTTCGAAACATTTTATATTTCATTGCCAATAAGCTTTTATTCTGTCGAAATACCGATTGAAAGATTGTTGCTATTTGCGGCAACGAATTAAGTCACGTCTTATTCCGAGTGTTTTCGAGTTTTGGCGCTATGTAACCATAAATATTACAGCTGATATTATTTGTTTGTTTGATTACTAAGGGTTTGGGGTATGTTTTTCGGGTTGTCTATATTAAACGCCTAGATATAAATATCATTCATCATTCATTCGGTATCTTTCGTATTTGTGTTCGGTGTTTACGAATATAAATTTATGACTGATCGTTCATGAAACATTTCGAATATCTCGATGTTCGAATATCATTCAGAAGATACTTTGAAAGGTTCCAACACTGACTAGCTGCCGTACTCGAAGACAAGAAACCCAGAGAAGGCGTCGTAAATTCTTTCCGATAATGCGGATAGCCTGTTTGGCGCGAGGCGCGTTCACCCTCGATCTGCTTGCGCACAAACCCGTTTTTTGCCCATGAAATGTAAATTTTTATTTATCGAATATTCCATCAGCCTCTATTATTTTTTTCCAGATTAAAAAAACATTAATTCTAAGGGTAAATTTGAGGGTGTATTTCGCCCCTTAAAACTGTTTAATGGCCGATAAGAAAATATACGTGTCTCTTATTTTTTGAAAAACTACAACATGTTGTAGATTTATGGAAATCGGCGGGGGACACCTGGGATTCTTTCCTTGTTAGTATACCTTTTTTGTTAAAAAAAAATTAAGAGATTATAACTTCGCACTGGAACTCATAATATACAGAGGCATAAAAAAGTTATGGCCTTTTAAACATAGGTAGAAGGATTGTAGATGGCCCCTCTACTATGAATTTACAACCAAAAAACAAGCAGATTTTATTTCTCTAGCCTATTAATCCCCCAATAATGAATTTTTTAATAAATTTCTAACATAATAAAAAATAATTACAAATAACTTAAATTAAATGGAAACTTCGACACCCTGTATCCCGCCCAAAATCAAATTTTTGACAAAGGAATTTGTGGCAGTATTTTGTACAGACCTTTTAGAAACACCCTGTATATTATTATATGTGCGTTGCCTCTAAATAAACAGAACCTTGATTGCATTAAGTTGCCTTCAGCTAATAAAAACAGTATTAAAATAAAAATATGTATGTGCCTAAAAAATCAAATAAACAATAATTACATTATTACCTATTTTTTATTTATGCTTGGTTTATAATAAAATAATACGATATACCCAGATAAAAAGAAAACACGTCGTATTCACTCAGTTGTTATCTCCATTACGGGATAAAATGGTGTGTTTTTTCTTTTATACCTTGTAACCATTAATTTTTAATTTAAAAGTTTAAAACAATAATCCTGCTTTTATTTTTATATCAGTTGTGTTTTACTTTGTATTTCTTTGAAAAAATACAATAATTAATTTATCCATTTATTTTTATACGTTAGGGGTTATTAAGGAAAAAAACATTCCACAGTTTATTGCAGGTAATCATAAAGAGTCACTGATCTTGATGGATTGCGAATGTTATTACCTACGGAAAACAAAAGTTACTTTTTATGGGCGAAAAATAATATATTACATAACAAGTGTTGAAACTGATATATTTCACAGGAGTGGAAAGACTGTCAACAATACCACGAGTGTGAAAATCACTTTTCCTACGACCACTTGTGAAAATAGCAAATAGCACACTGATTTCATGCATAGAAAATGCGTTATATCACACTAGTGTTGCAAAGTACTTTACAGCACTAGTGTTGCAAAGTACTTTACAACACTGGTGTGATACATATTATGATGTCATTCTAAAAACTGCTATTGGTTTTGCAAGTGACATATTTATTGTAGTGACAGTAAAAAAAACTTTTTATTTACCTTAAACGGTAGAACCCAAATTAGCGAAAATCATCTTATTTTATATTTATTAAAATTTACGAAAAAATAAAAACATAAACAAAAATAGACATAACCACAAAAAACAACTTTCACTGACTGGCACAGTGTTGTCAGGTAAGTAGATCAAATTAAAAATCTCCCTTCTACCTTTGAGCACGTACTTTATAGAGGCAGCCTTGCCGCTTGACCGTTCGACCTAAAGCGCCAGAGAAAAAAAAGCCTATAGATCAAATTCCTTCCTCTCTTTCTTCGTGTACTCAAACAACTAGTTAAATCTTTTTTTAATCCCTAATTAAACCTAAGGCTAATACACACTTTATGAATCCACTTTCTTTTATCCATTCATAAATAGAATCAGACCCTTCCGACGTTGCCAAATGCTTTCCATATTTTGCATGGTAACTGACGTTTGGTAGTCGTTTTCCTTACTTTTAGGACTTTAGGTTATGCATTTACAATTTTCATATTTTTATATTTTTCTTAAAAATATGAGGAAAAACTGTTATTTTTACTTAATTTTATATGTGATGTTCAGTTTCATTAACTCGTTTTACCAATTTTACCCCACCCAGCACCCCTTTTCACTCCCCGGTCCCGTAAGTTTATTTACTAATATTTTTTAAAAAACGGAATATTTTGGATATGCACCACTTACGTTTTATTTAGAAGAGTGTCTAAAATATGTAAGAATCGATAATTTTTAAAAACACTTATAATAGCAGAAAACCGTATTAAACTATTAGCGTTATTACCTAACAAAACCATACAATTTTTATTAAGTGAGGGGCCTTTTTAAATTCCAAAATGATAAAAGTTATATAATGCTTCTAGGTAGGTGATTTTCGATGTAAAAATATTGTCAAAACAGTATAATATAGCAGTGAGGAAAAGTATATATCACACTAGTGTTGCAAAGTAAATATCACCCTAGTGTTGCAAAGTTCTCAATTGTTTTTATTTTTTCTGAACAGACAAACTTTAATTTATTTATTTTTTGGTGAATAATTTGTGGTCGTAGGAAAAATAGTGTACAGTACTCGTGTGAAAATGACTTTCTTACACTCGTGGGTTTGTCGCACTCGGCTAACGCCTCGTGCTACAATATTCCCACTCGTGTGAAATTAGTCATTTTCCACACTTGTAATGTAATATACTATTGACACGAGTCATGTACGATGTTTTCCCGCGACCAAAAAGTATTTATCATTATCTTAAATTATTTAT
>JACEGR010010313.1:0-19720 GCA_014170235.1 Listronotus bonariensis
CAATTAGTAATATACAGGGCGAGTTATAACTAAAAATATGAAAATAACCGAATAAAGTATAAAAGGAACAGTTCAAAAATGTAAATTTTGTGCTCTTTGATAAGAAAAAGAAATCACAAAAAGTTTAAAGCAAATAAATGGGCATGCTTATCTTCGCGGCCGCCTTTGCTATATTTCTTTTATAATATGCCGGTTGATGCAGCTGGTCATCGCACTATGGGATAGAAATTAATTTTTTTAGTCAAAATTCTGAAACTTACCAATCTAACTTAAAATGAGGTGCTTTTTACTGGAAAATATTATAAATTATTACAAATGCTTTTTGGAAACCTAAAACTTATAGTTATTATTTATATTAAATTTTCTCTTACCTGTAATTACCATTTCTGTAAAACTTGGTGTTTGTAAGAGTATCAATAAATAAATAAATTATAAATTTACACTCCCTTAACATTATTATTTTTTATTGTACAAAATAAACTAAAATGTCAGCTTGTTTGGTTAATTCGGTAGTATTCTAATCAGTAATCCGATGATTATTATCTCATATGATTGTCCTGAATTATTGGAGCAGATCTGCATAAAAATTCCTGAACGATTGTTGAGAAAAAGCGACATTTTTAAAATTAAATTTCATTCCACAAATTATGCGAAGTTTGGCCCTATAACCAGATCGTTAAATTACTTAAATGAACATCCATCTCTTGACCCTTTTGGGAGCTCACTAAATAGGTTTAGGAGTAATATATTTGCCCAGTTTTAATGTAAAATTGTTATTATTTTAATTCATTTAAATGTATTTTGTACTGAAATTTTGAACTTTCGATTTTTAATTTTTGGTTATCTTTGTCTTAATAATTGTTATATTTCTTTATATATTTTATATTGTATTTGTAATACTTTAATGGGGTTTCCCGTATACTAATAAATAAATAAATAAATAAATAAATAAATATGATATACAGGGTACGACAATATGTATGATTTTTTTAAATGGAATACCCTGAATATTATATCACCACCAAAAAATCTTTTAAAATGCTTTAAAAAATACTACATTTGATGTGTCTATCTCAATTAGTTTCGAAATATGACGATCCAAATCTGAAAAATAATTTTAAATTATTCTTAGAAGCGTAATAGAGATACATCTTCCCAACTTTTTTATTTTTTAACGTATAAAATAAATAAAAACACTGTTTTGTTGGGTAGATTCTGTAGAATCCATATCTTTCATCAGAATGCTTTTATCTTTTAGTATATACAGTGTAGGACAAAACATATTAAATTTTAAAATGAAAAACCTTGTAAATTATAAAAAATCTTGTATCTGTCCTTACACGCAGAAGTAGCAAAAAGTAGGAAGGCAATTGTAAGTACAAAAACTGATAAAGAAAAAGGTAAAAAATCTTTGACAAAAGTTGCGAGACTTCGCAAGACTGCATCGGAAACAACAATAGCTCTTATAAGTCGTCATATCCTTTTTAAATTTTGCGTACATGTAGTTTGGAGTATATACTTTGAAATACACGGCATGAGCAATTAAAATTTCAAAGTTGCTTTTTGGCAAAATTAATGGATTTTTATCCCATAGTGTATCGGCTCGTCGCTGTAAAGGATAGCGGCGCCTTTGTATAAAATATTCCGATTACAGGCGGCCTTTTTTATGTTTTTTGTATTATTTTCAAAGGGTACCGAATTTGCGCTTTTAAAATGTTCCTACTATAGGTACCTTCATTTTTAAAATAAGACAAAATTGTAAAAGTACATGTTGTAGAGAATTAACTTTTACGTCAAAATTTAAAGCTAAACAATTAAAGTCAAATATTTTTGTCAATTTTTACATTATGCATTAACAGTTTTTAAATACTTTATTTACGTTGAAACGCGCAATCTAACAAATTGACAATTACATTTTTTCAACTCTCATACTTTAACTTTAAATTTTGACATAAAATTTAATTCTCTACAACATTTACTTATACAATTTTTGTTTTATTTAAAAAAATAAAAGTTGTGGAATCCTGGACATTTTTCATATTATTAGTTATAACTTGCCCTGTATAATAGCAATTGAAGTAAAATTTTGTATTTATTAGTTTCGGACCATGCGACCACTTTAAAATTTGTTTTAAAATTCAGAAATTTTGTTTTATTTGTCCTCTTGTAACACCTATCTTGGGACACACTATATATTTTAGTTGAAATTCAAACTATCCTTAGTTTCACTATATTTCGCCTTTTTTGCACAAAATTCTTCATATAACACTAAATTAGCACACAATATTTTATAAACATCTTTTAAAAACCTGTTTTTTAGATGTTTTACACGATTTTTCATTAAATTCCAAATATTTTACTCCTAAAACGCTAAAAACAGGTTTTAAAAGGTTTTTAATGTTAAATGAAATATTGTGTGTTAATTTTGTGTTACATCAGGAATTGTATGCAAAAGAAGGGGAAATATAGTAAAAGTAAGGATAATATAAATTTCAACTTTGATGACGAATATCTCAAGATTGAAACGTTTCCAAAAGATTCATATTCGTTATCAGCGCCCCAAAAAACCTCGTATGCCAAAAATCATCGAAATCGGCATGGTATCGGATCAGTTAAACAATAACCAAAATTTTATCATCCTATCTTAATTTTTTTAAAGATATTTAAAAACAATATAATTTTGTGGGTGGATTTCAGGGTACATTTAAACCCTTAAAAGTGATAAAAAACATACCTACCTGTCTCTTATTTTTTGGTGCTCTACAACATACTACATTACAGTTTCATCAAATTCGTCAAGGAACACCTGGGATAGTTTGCTTGTGAGTCGAGTGTGGTGAATAGCAGGCCTGTACGGAGAAATCTTTTTTTTTTTGAGGAGGGGGGCAAAAAAGTAATGTCTCTGAAAAATTGAAGATCAAAGAAAAAAAACAAAAAGGTCCTCGACTTTTAATACCGCAAATTACCACAAGAAAATGCCCTAACTTTTCATATACATCTTCCTCCTGGTGGAGAGGGGGGTGGGCGCGAAACGCTAAAAGATTGCCAATTACGAGGTATTTACACCGTCATTTCCGGCAAAAGGCCTATTCCCACCCTCCATACGGCTCTGGTGAATAGTCATTGTAAGGTTCATTGATAAATTTTATGTTTTGTTGAAATAGGATTTTTAGGTTTGAGAGTTTTATTTGTATTTTGTGTCATTTTTTCAAAACATACTTTCAAAATTCAGGTAAAAAAATATTTACATATGGGGCTGTACTAAAATTATCAGTGAATTAAATTATTAAAAAATTAAAATATGTTGTTTTATCTGAAGTTTCAGATATTCAATGCACAATTCCATTTTAAAAACATTTTGTGTTTAATATTGCTAAATTATAAAAAATAAGAACATTTTTCTCCTGGTCTATTTTCACATTTTTGTACTTTTTGTGGTCCCTGGTTTCTCAAAGCTCATGTTGTTTCTCTAAGAAGCAAAAGCATTTGCCATAAACAACGTTCCTAAATATTAAAAGTCTATTCGTAGACATATATGGTAGACTACATATTTTCAAATGTGGATTCTCTTTTGGATACACATTTTATTCAGTTAGATACAAAAACTGTGATTAAATAAATTCATTTATTATCAGAAACTTGTCATAAATAAGTTATTATGTTGATAAAGTTACATATTTTTATTTTTATTATTATTTTTTTAAATACCACCCTTAGATTTATATTCTTATCCAAAAGTAATGAAGAAAATTTAAATAAAATGAATAGTGATTAAATCTAAATAAAAACAATTGTTTTAGAAAATGATTTGGTAGCCATTAAGACCTACAGTGAATATGACCTGAGAGTTCCGATAACTCGCCAAATTTTAATTTACAATTAGCAGCCAAAAACAATCAAATTGATGTTGTCGCTAGATTATTAAAAAATGACAACAATGTTAATGAAATGGATGAGAATAATTTTTCACCTTTGCATATAGCTAGCGAGCATGGACACAAAGAACTTGTTCAGATGCTCTTGGCTAATGGAGCAAACATTAATCTTAAAGGCAAAAATGATTTAACACCTTTACATATTGCTGCTCAACAAGGCAAACAGGAAGTATTAAGTGTATTGATCGAATCTGGGGCGGATATTAATGCACAGGCAGATGATGAATGGACTCCCTTACATCTAGCTGCATCTTATGGTCACAACCATATTGTTACAGAATTATTAAGACAAGGTTGCGATATACACAGTGCAAGATGGTTAGATTTAACACCAATGCATGAAGCGGCAAAAATGGTCACGAAAATGTAGTTCTTACACTGTTAAATCACGGCGCCGAAGTAAATCGCAAAAGTTGTATAGGTTCTACCCCTTTACATGAAGCAGTAATAAATGACCGTGATAAAATTGTTATGTTACTAGTTAAGCATGGGGCAGATATTGGAGCTAAGAGCTCAATGGATCTTACAGCTCTACACTTTGCGGCCGAAAATGGTAATAGTAGAGTAGTCAACGTTTTGTTACAATATGGAGCTGATGTTAATTTTAAAAGTATGTGTGACACTACGCCTCTCTACCTTGCTGCTTCTACAGGTCATCTAGAGGTTGTCAAGATCTTGTTGAACAATAACGCAAATGTTAATATTAGAAATACGGAATTTAGAACTGCCTTACATGGAGCAGCAATTAATGGCGATGCAAATATTGTGGATGTGTTACTAGAATATGGTGCTGACGTTAATGCTCAAGATGATCATAGTAAAACATCTTTACATATGGCAGCTTCTAATGGTCATTGTGACGTTGTAGAATGCCTGTACAAACATGGTGCTGGTTTGAATATTAGTGATGATACTAATAGAAGACCTATACATTACGCAGTAGACGGTGGTTTTAGTGATGTATGCGAGGTACTGATAATTAACGGAGGAAATCTAAATGTGGTTGACAATAATAATAAGACTGCTCTTCATTTAGCCTCACAAAAGGGTCACCATAAGGTTGTAAAAACTTTGCTAAAGTATTCTGCTTTAGTTAATGAAGAAGATAATGACATGGCAACACCTTTGTATTTAGCGGCAAAATATGGCCACAAAGACATTATCGCAGAGTTGCTAAAATATGGGGCTATCGTGGATAATTTTAACATTTTTAAGCAAACACCACTTCATATAGCATGTAAAAACGGTTATGTAGATGTAGTGACTTTGCTGTTAGAAAATGGTGCCAATGTTAATGCACTTTCTCAAGACGCATCTACTGCTCTTCATTTGGCCACTCAGAATAACAAAATTGATGTTGTTACTGTCTTGTTGAAAGTTGGTGCTGAGATAAACACAAGAAACTTTGATTCTTATACTCCCTTACACATAGCAGCTATAAATGGTTTTAGAGAAATAGTAACTACATTAATAGAGTATGGCGCTATGGTTGATGTGACAGATAGTAATGGTAGCAGCAGTTTGCATTTGGCAGTTCAGAATGGCCAAAGTGAAATTGTCCAAATATTATTGCAAAACGGTGCCAATGTCAATTTATTAAATCATGATGGTGAAAACGCATTACATATGGCAACAAATCGAGGCTACAAAAAAATTGTAAATTTACTATTGGAAAATAGTTTAGAATAGATATCAGAAATAAATGGTTATTTATTATTTACAAACAAACAAACCCACAAGGAAAATCACAAACAAAGTTACAAACTTTACCTCTTTATATATTAGTAAAGATTATTATTAATTTTATTAAAAATAATAACCCATATTTTGTTGTAAACATACCTATTATATGTATAGTGGCGTGCGGTGAAATTTAAAGTATACAAGAAGCAATTTTTAAAAACTTACCTTAACTTACCTATTTGTTATTCGTCAATGACATCATCACATTATTAATTAATTTCTTCTATCTTAAAAATTACATTTTAGAGGATGGTGTTTAATATTTTTGTTTTAGGGTAAGCATAGAACGTTGACGGAATAGGGGAACGTGGGTTAAACATCTAATGGACCTGACACGCCACGGTACTCTAGTATTTAGACATAGACCTTCATTGGATGTCAAATAAGATAATAAATGATATACAATATACATATGTATTTTTTAATTAAATAGCTTTAAATACATTTTACTAGTCATTTAAATAATAATGTTTTCAATGTAAAAACTAAAGAATTTTGACATTTACAACGCAGTACTGAAACCTTGTTTCCAATTATAAGGACGCCATTTTATCTTTTTACTGATTTAAACATAAAGAAATACTCATGATATGATGATAACTTTGTCTATGTTATCCATTTGTGATAGAATTCACCTGAAGATGACTAAAAATACTTACCAGTTTAAACGTAATGTATTTTTAAATACAGAACCAGCTAAATAACATAACACATAGGCAATGGAAAGAAAAGAGACAATCTAACGTCAATACCTGCATGTAAACACATCTGATTGGATTAGTCACATACATCCTTTTTTGTTGCTTTATTCGACGATATCCCAATACCTACCTGCTTAACCAGTATATGAAGACAATCGAAGTACAAAAAAACGATTTTTACTCATTCCATATCGTTGCAAATAACCTTTTTCATTATACTTTATTGTTAGTTGTTTTTGCGAAATATTTTGACACTATCATCAATTTTAGGCGAAGAACCAATTCTAAAACGGTATTTACCAATCGGTTATGTTGACGTTTAAACAATATATTATACGTCAAAGTTGTCACTAATTATTACCGCGGTTATAATTAGTTGAGCGCCTAAAATTGCTGTATAATTGTTTTTATTCAGTTTATACAATTTAACACTCACTCCATGAAAATAATGTAACTTTAAAAAAATGACAATCAACAATAATTTAGTGAAAGTCTATTAAATTTTTCTTGGGAAAAACCATGTTTTTGTGTAATATATCTTATCATTTGCATTAAAAACAAATTAGGAATAATAATAGTAATAAACCAGTGCTGTACCAATAAATTAGAAAAAACACTGCTTTGTAACATACAGAGACAAAAAAGTCCATGCAAACCATTGGAATCTTGTCATAAGAGATATATATATGTAGGTGTTGTAGATTTTCCTGTTTTTGCTTTTTTAATCTTATCGTTAAAAACATAATTAAACATAAACTATAAACATACAGTGTGTCTACGGATGGACCTAACTATACCTATACAGGGTGTTATTTAATAAGTGTCCGATATTTCAGAGAGTGATTTTTCAAGTATTTTTAAGGTAAAAGTTCCTATGAACGTGTGGTCTAAGATGCTTCGCTTTCAAGATACAGGGTGTCAGTTTTATTTTTATTCATGTTTTTTCTGCATAATTTCCTAATAATGCCGATTTCCGAACGAAAATGGTACCTGGGGTTTTTGACATGAGAAATTTGAATTTGTTCTTAACTTAGCTCTTACTTGCAGAGGCGCTAGCCATACGTATATCTCACTTTCAAAGGCTCATGACTTTTGTACAACCCTGTATTTACATTTTTGTTAAAGAAATGGATTCCTTAGTCATCTTTACGTAAATAAGGTACTCTTATTAGATGACGCTAGGAGCAATCGTTTTCGAAATATTTTAGTTTAAAATAATCGATGCATACGCTAAAAATAAATAATAAATAAAATAAATGATAAAACCGTCATTTTCGGCGGTCTTTACTTAGCATATTTATTACTAAGCGTATGCATCGATTATTTTAAACTAAAATATTTCGAAAACGGTTGCTCCTAGCGTCATCTAATAAGAGTACCTTTTTTACGTAAAAATGACTAAGGAATCCATTTCTTTTAACAAAAATGTAAATACAGGGTTGTACAAAAAGTCATGAGCCTTTGAAAGTGAGAATATACATGTGGCTAGCGCCCTCTACAAGTAAGAGCTAAATTAAGAACAAATTCAAATTTATCATGTCAAAAACCCCCAGGTACCAATTTTCGTTCGAAATCGGCATTATTTAGGAAATTATGCAGAAAAACATAAATAAAAATAAAACTTTGACACCCTGTATCTTGAAAGCGAAGCATCTTAGACCACACGTTCATAGGAACTTTTACCTTAAAAATACTTGAAAATCACTCTCTGAAATATCGGACACTTATTAAATAACACCCTGTATATATTTTTATATTTCGAGAAAAAGTTATTCTTCATAAAAATGTTTGCTTTCCTAAAATACTAAAAGCTATAATAAGAATTGCCGTAGGATATACAGAGTGATTCAAAATGGTAAAAAAATTACCTTGGGAAAATAATCCACAAAAGATATTTTTGAAACTACCTGATTAAAAAACATGAAAAAGTAATCAAAAGAGTATAATACATTTTTTCCTATTAAGATTTCTATGGAGAATTTAGGTTAACCTTAAGAAAAATCTGAAAAAATATATTTTTAAATAAAATAATTTAAAGAATAACCTTACAATATACTGGAAAGATTCAAAATTATGAAAATGTTATTTTAGCTAATTAAAAAAACAACTGTTACAAATATTTTTTAACTTCTTATTTAAATAGCGTAAAAAATTAATAAAAATTTTAAGTTTTTGGTAAATAAATCGTTACCTTTTTTGGTTACTTCTTACATAGATTAAAAAAAATAATATATTTGCAGTTTTGAACCACTCTGTATACCATAGGGAAATTTTTATTATAGCAACTTAGAGAAGTCAAAAATATTTATAAATAATATTTTTTCTTTGGAAATATTAAAAATCAAAAAAATTATAGTAAGTATAGTTAAGTCCATTCGTGGACACACTGTATATCTGTGTCACTTCTTAGTTCCTGTTTCCCCCGTGGCGCAGTGGATAGAGCTTTGATCTTCGAAGCCAGAGGTCGCCGGTTCGATTCTCAGTGGGGAGACATATTTAGGTAGTAGTTATTTAAAAATAACGTCCGTGGTGGCACCACCGCGTTGTCTAAAAGGTGCTGTGAAATGCAAAATTGCATGTTTCAGTGCTTGGACAACGTTAACGGAACAGGGGAACGATGGGTTAAACATCTAATAACCCGACACCCACGGTACTCTGGTATTAAGGCATATGCCTTCGTGGGATGTCAAAAAAATAAATTAGTCGATAGTGTTATTTATTTTTGAACGTCTTTACAGGCATATAGTACATAGGAAATACTGCTTGAGCAAGCAGTATTAGTCATGCATGTTTACATGCCGGAATTTAGTTAGATTGTCTCTTTTCCTCACATTGCCTATGTCTTATGTTATTTAGCTCAGTTGAAACGTATTATAACACAAGTTTAAATTTTTAAAAAATATAGAAAAAAATTCTATTTCGCCTGTAAGCTTTAAGAGAAACAATGTCACAAAATTGTATAATATTATACAGGGTGATTCAAAAATCGATCACGAAACCTAAGGGGTGATTCTACTTGACAAAATAAGGGTAGAGCTTCATATATTTTTTTTCAAAATGTCATTCTTTTTGGAGTTACAAGCCGTCAAAGTTCATTTATTATTTTGGTTTTTTCGCCATATTGCATTTATTTTTTAACCAATCCAGTTAATATTTGGTACACAAATCGAGCTTTGCAGATTCTAAAATTTTAAGACAAAAGTACTTTTTTAAATACCGCCAGAGGGCACTTTACCTAAAACTTCAAATTTATTTACATCATATCTTTTTTATTTTGACAGATATCGCAGAGCTGGGGGCGCCATTTTATAGACAATCAAAAACGTAAAAATAAGGTATTCTTTATTAAAATCGATAAACCTCACCGTTTAGGCACCAATAGACATCAAAGTTTTCATCAATTTCAATCAAATTACCTACATACATACAGGGTGTCCAGTAACTCAACCGACAAACTATACTGGGCGATTCTACAACAGAAAATAAGAAAAAACTTCATATAAACATATGTCCTAAACGTCTTAGTTTAGTTAAATTTAAAAAAGTTTTTGCGATATCTGTCAAAATAAAAAAGTTATGAAGTAAATAAATTTTAAGTTTTAGGTAAAGTGGTCTCTGGCGTTATTTAAAAAAAGAACTTTTGTCTTAAAATTTTAGAATCTGCAAGCTCGATTTGTGTGCTAAATATCAACTGGATTTGTTAAAAAATAAATGCAATATGGCGAAAAAACCAAAATAATAATTGAACTTTGACGGCTTGTAACTCGAAAAAGAATGACATTTTGAAAAAATTTATATGAAGCTCTACCCTTATTTTGTCAAGTAGAATTACCCCTTAAGTTTCGTGATCGATTTTTGAATTACCCTGTATAAGACACATATATAATTTTTGCAGTGCGTCATCTACAATGTTTTGTTTAACTTTATCTTTAAAGTGTCGGACTTTATCTTTAAAGTGTCGGATTGAGTCCTATTCCTAAAAATATCCAGTTGTTAACAGAAACTACTTTAGCTTAAATAACAAAAATAAAGTAAATTCCTTTTTTAATCCTTTATTGGTAATTTATATTTTTTATTTCAGATATCATCAAAATTAAAGTGACCCATATACATAATAATTTTCCATCGTTAAGGTAAGTTCAAATTTTAGTGTGTTGATGAAATATCTTATAGCATAAAAATACTTATAAATTGGTATAAGTATTTTTCCAAAATGTTTTTGTGTCTATTTAAAATATTTATGAGTCAAATTTCTTAGACGGGCCACTAAACATCGACGAAATTTTAAGTATTAATTTTGTAAATTACAATATATCAGCAAATAATTATTGGATTTTGATTAAAATTAGTGTGTGTGCTAATGAATAGTAGATGAACAGAAAAAAATATTTATGTAAATTAAAAATAATTTCTTATAGATAATGTAAATTGTAATAATCTTATGGATTATTTTTCTACTAACCCAAAAATAGTAAACAATAAAAGAGTTTGGAAATCACTTAAAAATAAAAAAATTATATTTTTTTAAATCATTGCCAGGCTACTAATAAAATTTGGTTAACCATTAAATTTTTAGAAAAAATGCTAAATTATAATAATAATAATAATAATATCCTTTATTTCCACAAATCATTGTTACAACGACAAAGAAACGTCACTACAGAATAAATAAAAAAATAGTTTAAATTTGCATTCATTTAAAATCATTTCATTTGTTTAAAACAATTAAAATAAAACAAAAATACAGGTGGTGATAAAATCATTAACAAACATCACAATTAAAATATTTAGTAATAGTTGAACAGATTATGATCAATAATTAAGAAATTTAGTTTAATAGTTAAAAACAGTTAAAATGATACAAAAATACAGGTGGTGATAAAATCATTAACAGACATCACAATTAAAATATGTAGTAACAGTTTAACAGTCTATGATCAATAATCAAAATTAAAAGAGTAAAAACACTTATCCTGCAAGAACTGTATCACAGCCCTTCGAAATTTATCCTTGTTCTTTATTTCACACAAGGTAGGTAGCAAGGATTTATAAGCCTTGACAGCACGGTAATAAGGTCCTCTCTCAAAGAACGTTGAATTATGAGAAGGAATACTAAGATCACTCCTGCCTCTGGTGACAATTGTCATTGAGTTGGAATAAAAGTCGGAGTTTACAGTGAATAAATGGGGATTTTTCTTCACAAACATTACCAAGGCCAAGAAATATAGACTAGGGACAGTTAAAAAGCCTAGGCTATTAAAATAGGGTTTACAAGAAGCTCGAGGATGCACTTTAAGTATGCATCTGATAATACGCTTTTGGGTTCTAAAGATATTAATTGCATGAGTAGAAGAACCCCAAAACAGAATCCCATAACTTATAAGAGACTGAACACAAGCAAAATAGAAACTGCGTATACTGTCTACAAAAAGTGCATCTCTCAATCTTCGCAACAATGCACATGTACTGTTCAGTTTAGACTGCAGAGTGTCCCAACTCTATACACAAAATAACTTAGCCCCTGCACAAGATACAAAAATAAACGTTAAATAAAAAAATTGGATATTCTCTTTTTATTGGCAGGACTAGTAAATATAGAGTGTGTCTTCAAAACATAATTTGACTATGCAAGAAATTTTACATTAAAAATGTATAACATACTATACCTAGGTCAATTATTGCTCATTTTTTAGATATCAGCAGTATGCTGATATACTCATTAACGATTAAAAATGAAAAAAGAAAATAATATTTTGGTTTCAATCATTTTTATGGTAGTACTACCGGTGTAAGAATTAATGTTCAGAAAATTATGTAACTTAGCATACTAGTACTTTATAATAAGAATATCAACCAGTTAAATTTTCAAAGGTCTACAGAGAACTGAAAAACTGGAATATTGTTCTCATGTCTGGGGAATGGCATCCCCTACAACCCTCAGCATTCTTGATTCCGTTCAAAGAAGGGCTGTTCGTCTTATTAATGATCCTTTACTTACTCAAAGACTTCCTTCTCTTGCCCATCGTCGAGCTGTGGGAGATCTATCGCTCATCTATAGATACTTTTACGGCTTCTGCTCCGACGAGTTATCCAGTATAGTCCCTCCTCTTGCAGCTCCCAACAGAGAAACTCGTGGTGCCGCGCGTATGCATCCCTATACAGTTCAATTGGACAGGCCCCAAACTTCCCATTTCGTTCGTTCTTTTTATCCCTAGAGTTTCTAGACTGTGGAACCTTCTGCCAGCGGAGGTCTTTCCTTCCTCCCCAAATCTTCAAAGTTTTTAAGTCCCGTGTTAACAAACTTTCTCTTACCCTGCTTAAGACACCCACGGTACGATAGTATTTAGGCTTTCAGCCTTCGTGGATTGTCCAAAGATAAAAAAAAAGTTATAAATATTATCAAATAATTGCTTTTATCATGGATCCTTATGGGAAATCGCAGATTTTATTTTACTTCACAAAAACTGATGATCAGATTTTAATAAAAGTTTTATCAACGGAAGAAAAAACAATTCTAAACATTTTGGCCAAAAATCTGACCTTCAGAGTTTTTGATAGGAGTAATTAATAAATAATTAAGAAAAATATGCCATGTGACTGACATGTAGCAACGCCGCCGAAAGGTTATGCTGCACCCGAAAAGTTTATCGAATCTGATGTATCAATATCTACGTTAGTTGACAAAACCCTTCCATGTTTATCCTTAAATTTATGTGCTACATGACCTTATTATACAAGTTTTTAATAATTTTTTCATTGACTGTTTTGCCTTTTTAATGAAATATATTGTTTGGTGATATGATAAGGGTGGTTTAGAGATTTTATTAGTAAATAAGCATAACAATTTAAAACCGATAACTTGTTTAAAGATGCTTGTGCAGTAGACTTTTGCGTATGATTTCTATTGTTTTTACGCAGCGTTGCCAAATATAAATACCACGGTAGTCAAATTACCTTAAGCACTCATTTGACTCTTGTGGTATCGGTAAAACTACCTTAAAAAAGTCTGTCACTGTCAGAGTGACAAATAATATAACAAGTAAATAATTACCGCCCATTGCAAGAACTACTTATAGGTATGTCAACAATTTAGTTTATTATGGACACTTATTATTTTAATTGTACCATAGAGTAAGGAAATTATAAGAGTTATCATGAAATAGCCGATTTAAGGACAGGTCATGCGAAAGCTCCCAATATAATTTTATTCGTTTCTCGTTGAAATACCGGCAGTTAGTCATTTCAGTAAGCTTACGTGTCTCCCCACCGCTGATGTTAAACGAGGCGCGGCTTCGACCGACGCATTTAAAGTGTAAACTGGAAAAATGACAAGCCTGCCGCAAAAGCGGTACGAAAATTTTAGCATGCCATGGTTTCTCTTATCCGTAGGTATGTTACATTATGATTGTACTAAAAACAGCGTAATTACATCAATTATGGCTGGTTATTAGGTTAGGTAAGTAAATATGTATCTAAAATAAACTAAAGAGCTGACTAACCCAATAGTAGTTCTTACAATGCAAGGTAATTAATTACATGGTAATATATTATTTACACTGACACCGACAGAACTATTTAAAAATAATTAAAACTAATATATTATTTTCTTGCTTCACTTTTAATCGTTAACCAGAACTAACCAGAATACTGCTAATAGCTCAAAAACCAGCATTAATTGACATACAGTATGTTATACATTATTTACAGTATGTTATACATTATTGATGTAGAATTTAATATGGTAATTTTCTAGAAACCTGCGGCAACTCCGATTTTAACGAAATTTGGTATACGGGGGTTTTTGGCGGAAACGTTTCGTTCTCGAGATATTCATCATCAAAGTTCAAATTTGAACTAAGCTTATTTTCACTATATTCCCCTTCTTTTGCACACAATTCTTGATTTAAAGCTAAAGTGTCACACAATATTTGATTTTTACCTTTTGAAACCTCGTTTTTCTACGTTTTTTACATTATTTTTGCATTAAATTGCGTGGCTTTTCTTTGATAATGCGGCAACCATACATACACATAGGGCTTCATGGCACACTGGGATTGAAATGATTTAAAGTATAGCTATGCAATTTAATGCAAAAATAATGTAAAATACGTAAAAAACGGGGTTTTAAAAGGTGAAAATCAAATATTGTGTGCCACTTTAGCTTCAAATCAAGAATTGTTTGCAAGAAGAAGGGAGATTAGTGTAAAAATAGGATTAGTTTAAAAATTCAAGTCTGATGATGAATATCTCAAGAATAAAACGTTTCCGCCAAAAAATTCTTTCAGATTCGTGATCAGCGCCTCAAAAACCTCCGTATACCAAATTTCGTCAAAATCGGAGTTGCCGCAGGTTTCTAGAAAATTACCTTTAATATAACATCAAAATTTGTTTAAATATATAGGGTGTTTCATTTTAAAAAACCTTGACAATGAAAATTATGTTTTTGAAACACCTTGTATATTAACTTGTACTGCCAATAAAAGAGTGTATCCAAATAAACATTTTTTACCTTAAGTTAATTTTTGTATTTTATACAGGAGCGAAAATATTTTATGTATACATAGAGTTGGGACACCCTGTATATTCTAGCATCAAGTAAAAAACTTTCATTTTTATCTGTTAATATTAATATTTTTATGTGACATTCTCGAAATCAGATCATTTCTCAATTAATTCCTTTATCTTAAATCCGCACAAGGTGAATTGCCTTGTTATGTAGTTCACTTTCTGTTAATTGGTTAATTTTTCCGCTAGTGATTTTACGTCAGAAAGTACGTTCGGCTTGGGTAAAATAATATACAAATCATACCAATTTCGTCAATAGGTTTCGCTTATTAACTGCAAAAATGTGTATTATTTTATATTATTTATTAATAGATGGAACACACCACAGAGGAAGCCCGCCTATATTTTGACCCATTTTACTCGTTAATAACTTAAGAACAAATAAAGTTCTATCTTTCTCTTTCTCTCTCTCTATTTTTCTTGGTTTTGGTCCCTTTAGGTCCAATCCACCACTCTCCCCTTCCGGACTATGCTTTCCAGGGCTACGTCGGCGGAAAATCTGGATAATCGAGCTCATAGCTCCCAGAAATTCCAAAAAGAAAACAAATAATTCAACAATCGATGCAATGCATAAATTGTCGGCTGTCAAACCAAGATCTGCTACTGGTGTTACGTATAACTTTTACTTTCACTACTGACAGTTCCCATGGCCCGCCCATCTATTTCTCGCCATTTAAGAAATACCTCGTGTTCACCACCAAACAGGATACCATCAGCTTATAGGAATCTTCGCTCACAGCGCTTAGATCCAGGAGAAAGATGCCGTCAATTTAGCGTGAATCTTTCCTTGACACGAAGCGAGCGTCCAAGCTGATGACCAAAAATTAAGCATTGTTCTGGGTGTCTATAGTGAAATTATAATTGTCTTTGGTGTAGCACAAAATAAAAAAATCTGGCAACGGTGTCGATATTACTATTCAGTTCTTCATTCCACATACCTTTGGAATACCAAATTTGAGTACCTAAATGTAGCTTTACCAGTTTTTAAGATATTGAGGGGTTGCAGTACTTTTACTCACCCAGTATACCTACTTATTTTACGTGTGATATTGTTTGTAGCCCCTGACCTTGTGAAACTTTTCTTTTAAACCATATCTTTAACATAAAAATTATGAGCCATTGCTAAATGACATTTGAATGAAGGACATTACCTAGAAGTAGTAATAAATTCATATCATAATGTTTTGTTGCAAAATGTACTGTGTAATCTGACCTGAAAAGTAATGTAGCAAACGATTTAGGTACACATACGTTTTTAATAGTTGCCATATCATTATACTCTGAGGTTTCAGTGTAGAATTAAAATATAAACTAAAATATGTGTGTTTTCTTTTAAAATGTTTGAAAAATTTTGAATTTTCTCCTGTCAATTACATTAAAAACTGAAATTACGAAATGTAAGTTATCTATTAAGGGGTTATATCCACTTGCGATTAAAAAAAATCTTTTTTTTTCAAGCATATTTCGAGTGAACTTGTATTCAAGTATATTCTCTGAATACTTGAAATTAATCCGTTAAATAGTTTCGGAAAGATGCGCGTATTTGTAAAAAAGTTAAACCAAGTATACCGGGTGACAACGAAATTACTATCCAGCAATTTTTTTCTTCAGTGCAACCGTACAGTTTTCAAATTTAGGGACAATATATTTTATCACCGGATGCCAATTTTAGATATAATAGCATCTGTGTATTACTTCCGGTTTAACCGGAAGTGATATAAACTTTGATATTTTAAATGGAACACCCTGTATATTTTTAAAATTTGAATTCTGCAGGTCATTCCTGATATAAAACCTTTAATATATTCATTACGTAACTCTTTTGGTTTTGGAGAAAATGGCGTTTGAAAATGTCCAAACGACAGCACAATATGCAGGTTTATGGAAAACAAATGAACATCGCAAAATTTAAAATGCTTAAAATGGTTCTTTTAAAAGACTGTACTCTTAGAGACCCTTATAATACTACTTCCTGTTTACCGAAGTGCTGTAAAATTTGAACTTTCAAGTATGATAACCCTTGTAATTTAAATGGAACACACTATCTATTTCTATGATTGAAATTCCATAAGTTATTCCTGGTATAAAACCTATAATATACCCATAACCTAACTTTTTTAGTTTTATAGAAAACTGAGTTTAAAAAGTCTAAACGACCTCACAATTAATAGAGAATTTCATGAATATTTTGTCGTCGTCTGGACCTTTTCAAACGCCGTTTTCTCTAAAACTAAAAAGGATAGGCTATGGGTTTATTATAAGCCTGTTCGTAGAGAAATCACAAACCAGTCAGCGCCAATCGGGCATTATTATTTAGTCAGGTGACCGGTTGCAAACTGGTCACCAGACGTATTTGTAAAATCTGATTGGCGCTGACTAGTTTGTGATTTCTCTACGAACAGACTCTATAGGTTTTATATCAGGAATAGCTTAAAGGATATAAATCTTAGGAAATATACAGGGTGTTCCATTAAAATTATCAGGGTTATCATACTTAGAAGTTTAAATTTTACAGCACTTCCGGTTAAACAGGAAGTAGTATTATAATGGTCTCTAAAGGTAGAGTCTTTTAAAAGAACTATTTTAAGCATTTTAAATTTTTGCGATGTTCATTTGTTTTCCCATAAAACTGCATAATGTGCTGTCGTTTGGACATTTTCAAACGCCATTTTCTCCAAAACCAAAAGAGTTAGGTTATGAATATATCCAAGGTTTTATATCAGGAATGACCTGTAAAATTCAAATTCTAGGCTAGGCAATTCAAAAGGCTAGGTTAGAATACATCCTCAGCTGTATAGAAAATCGTTCGCGGTAAATAAAAATTCCGAACTAATAAATAACTAGACATGCGCTTTAAAACAATTCTAAACCAGTTCGGTTCTGGTTCAGAATCAGTTCATTACTAGACCCGCGAACAAAGCCAATATTTCTCACCCTATGACATTTAATGAATACCAACAAAAATCAATCAAAAAAGTCCGTTTTACGCAAAAATAAGCTCTCTTTTTAATAGGCCTTTTTTTTATAAATATAACTGAATTACATCAAAAAATATTTAAATTTAAAAACTAAATTAAGTCATTTTCAAAAACACTGATATATCTTTTTACATATATTACATGTATCAAATTTTGTGTCAATACATGATGACCATCTTCGACTTACATTATACAGTGTGTCAACGTAAATTGTCGTGCTTCATATGGGAAACCTTTTTATTATTAATTTAACGAAAAAAGTTATTCTTTATAAAGTTCTGCATGATCCAAAACCTAAAATACAATAATCAGATAATATTAAATTGTCTGAGTCATCTACGTCTTTTGGCAAAAATAGCAATTTTCGATATTAGCAACAATACAATTTTGTACTTTATTCTTGGACAAAATTAAATTTTTGGCCAAACCTTGTAGATGTCTGATAAAATTTTATATCTAATGATTGCTTTTAAGGTTTTAAACCATGCGAAACTTTTTAAAAATACTAACTTTTTTTTCCTAAAATTAATAATAAAGAATTTTTTCATGTGACGCCAACTTACGTAGGCACACTGTATAAATAAGAAAAAAAAAACAACTATACATTATACAAGAAAAAACACAAATATCTTTTTTCAAATTCTTTTACAAGCCAGATTCAAACTCTGCCATGTTTTATATTCTCGTTTTGTTTGGAAATATCTGCTTTAAAAGCGGCAGCTACATAGCGGTACAGGTGGAAGCTGAATTAAAGGGGTGGTTGGTGACTCTAAAGGGAGGGTTGATAAATGTATCTCTTTGTAAAAGGGATTGTCAGCTTTAAAAATCGTATACCTGCTAGATGCGTGGGTATGTGCAAAAAACGAGCAGTGGTTGGTGTCCAGTGAAATAATTATGTTTTTATTTCATTTCAATATATAGGGTGTTGAAGATATGCTCTGTATTGGTTAGGCGGATTCATTTATTCAATTTTTTTTTATTATTGGGTACACGCTAAATTCTATTTGGAAAGAATGGGACCGCTTCAGTCCTGGTCTCCGGGATATACGAGCTGAACCTATTGACCCCTATGAACTGGCCGGTCGCCTAAAACAAAATAAAGGAAAACTCCCCAAAAAAACAAAAAAAATCTAATTAAAAAACGATGTCAAGTTAAAATTAAGTAAAAAAATATTTATCTGAAAAATGGGTAAAATTTTAAGCTTTTTGGTTTATCAAACTCTGAAAATAGTTTAAAATTTTTGTTGTAAAAGTGACATAAGTTACTGGTGTATTTATTATTTGTAAGACAAAAAAGGTGATAATAAGCTTTTTTTTATCTTTGGACAAACCACGAAGGCTAAAAGCCTAAATACTAACGTACCGTGGGTGTCTTAAGCGAGGTAAGAGGGAGTTTGTTAATGCGGGACTTACAATACTTGAAGATTTGGGGGAAGGAAAAACCTCTGCGGGTAGCAGGTTCCACAGTCTAGAAACTCTAGGGATAAAAGAATGAACAAAGTGGGAAGTTTGGGGCCTGTCCAGTTGGACCGTATAGGGATACATACGCGCGGAACCACGAGTTTCTCTGTTGGGAACCGTAAGTGGAGGAACTATACTAGACAATTCTTCAGAGCAGAAGCCATGGAAGTACCTTTAAAAAGCGATAAATCCCCCACAGCCCGACGATGTGCAAGAGAGGGAAGTCTTTCTGTAAATGAAGGATCATTAATGAGACGAATAGCTCTTCTTTGAATAGAATCAAGAATGCTTAGGGTTGTGGGGGACGCCATGCCCCAGATATGAGTACAATATTCCA
>JACEGR010010314.1:0-19717 GCA_014170235.1 Listronotus bonariensis
AACTGCATTACCAAAAAATAAAATAAGATTATACAGTTTTTTTATCTTCTTGACATCCCACGAAGGCATATGCCTAAATACCAGAGTACCGTGGGTGTCGAGGTTAAAAGATGTTTAACACATCGTTCCTCCTGTTCCGTCAACGTTGTCCAAGCACTGAAATATGCAGTTATGCATTTCACAGCATCTTTTAGACAACGCGGTAGTGCCACCACGGTCGTTATTTTTAAATAACTACTACCTAAATATGTCTTCCCCGGTGGGAATCGAACCGGCGACCTCTGGCCTCCAAGATTAAAGCTCTGTCCACTGCGCCACGGGGAGTTTTCATTAGTACACGTCTTAAACAATATCCCCACAATAAACAAAAATATACATAATAATAAAAATACAAACAACTTTAAAAAAACGTAGTTATGTTAAAGATCCGAATAGGAAGCGACCTGCACTCATTTGTTTATCTGATAAAGACTATTTAATAATTACATATAGTATTTAAATTTAAAAAATAACTTCAAAACTATTGACATGATAATGGCAATTTTTTTACTCTACATGACAGTACTTATATATCACTATTTTTCTTTCCTTAATTTTATAAATAAAGCCATAGGAAATTGTTTAATTTTAAAATTTTGAAAAATTATTATTTTTACAAAATAGTTTTTATTCAGTCAACAGTGGGTGGTATGGGTTTCTTTCTAATCAGATGCTAGACAATTATGTAAAATTTTAAATTCCTATGTTACGTCGTTTTAAGATACTTAATATTTCGTTACAGACTGTAAAGATCATAAGATTTGTTTTATTCTATGTTTCACAACAATAAATTGAAATTAAAAAATAATTTCATTAGACATCCTTATTATATCTTACTTTGGTACCGAAAATGATGTATATTTAAAAGAAAATCTCAATTTTAAAAAGACACAGAAAAATTGATTCGTAAATCCAAAAAAAAATCTATAAATAATTAATTATAAATACAAGGCGTCCGGAAATTACGTGCCAGGATTTCTGTGGGCAATTCTGCACGAAAAACAATGCAACAAATTTCTATACAATTTTTTCAAAAACTCAAAATTAACCGTGATACAGGATGTTGAAGAATTTTTTTTCTTTTTGTTATTTTTTCTAATAATATTTTTCCAGTGGACTGATTTTTGCTAAATTTAACATACATATCACTAGTGATTCTTTGTATTTGCCCTATTAATTTGATGCTAGTAGTTAATGCCAAAAGGCCTAAACTGTCCTCCACTTTAGGAAAATGACTTGGAAGTTTTTATAAATTTGAATGTAATATTAATAAAGAGTATTTAAATATTTTGTAAAAAGGCCCTCTTGTTGCATTAGGTTATAATAAACGGTTTCCAAGAAAAACAACTTTAAACATTTACGTACGTTTAATTAGAAATTCTGATTTTTAAAACTAACAAAGCAAGCCTTGAAAACATGCGCTTTAATTGTTTACATGGGAATAAGTTATTACATTGTATTATAAATTTTACAGATAAAAATATATTTAAAAAAATAACATTTTGTATCTTCGTTAATTTTGTTTTCAAAAAATTGTTTAGACGTATGTTGCATTAATTTTTCGTGCAGAATCGCCCACCCAAATCCTGGAGCGTAATGTCCACCCTGTATATTAGGTACCACTTTATCAAAATATTAAAATTTTGTATTAGAAAATTCAAAAAAGGAATAAAAATGTCCCCTTCCCTCCTACATCCCATACTGCATTACGTTTCATTGCTCCTAACTGTTTATATTACTAAATTCAAAGCACAAATATCCATGTCAGAAAGCTAATTTATAACCTTGCATATACCCGATCCTCTGTTGGATCTAATTTACCAAAGCTCATTCATATTTCACGAGTAGTCCCCTATAAATTTGGCGACTGCGAAAACCAAAAGCTCCGTGCCACGAAAAGCTCAATGGGAGATTTCGTATATAAAATATTCTGTTCTTTTCTTTCGTAAACTTAAAATAAAAATCGTTCTATTGACACATATACTTTTTATTTGTTTTTGTTGTTGTTATTGTTGTTGTTGAACCTTTAAAAAATAATTGGTAGTTAAGCCAGGAAAAAGTTTTAACGGTTGCCTAAATTTGAACGCGGTGGTCTCATAAGAAAATCCAGTCAGGATCGCGAAAGACAAAGATACTAGATTTATTTTGCAGACAAAGCTGCCTCTTGTAGATATATGCGACCTATGCTGGATGTTTGAACAATCAAGGTAGTAAATGTAATGTAAAAATATTTTTATTTGTCATGTTGTTGCCATTTAGTTAATAGTTATTTTTTTATTCTCTAATTGCGTGTTTTTTTATTTTTGTGGATTTATACCCGACTTATACCTATTAGGGCTAGCATTGCTGTTTTGTGCGAAGAGTTTACGTGAGAGAAAAAGGTACAAGTACTTTTTTTTATGGATGGTCATCAATTAAATGTTAATAATGGAAAACTAAAAGGGGTAAAATAATTATTGAACAAAAATAAACCGACTTTAAAAAGATAAATTAAACTCACTAAAAATTTAAAAATAATAAATAAAAAGAATAGAAACATTTTTATACTTTAATACCATATGTTATTACCCGACATTATTTAAAAAAATATACCTATATATTTATTATTTTTAACTTTTCAGTGAGTTTATATTTATAGTCATATTTATCTTTTTAAAGTCGGTTTATTTTTTTAATTTAAACAAAATAATATTTATACCAATGGTAATAAAATTAAAATATACAGGGTGTTTCTTAATCACGGTACAAGACTTTAATAGCGGATTTTTTGTTGTTTTAGAAAAAAATGTCTATAGTTATTGCATTTCTACGATGCAGGATGCAGGCTGTAAAAGTTTTCCTTAATGGATTTGCTGTTAATTAAAAACAGTTGTTAAAAGTAATAACTTATCAAGCCCTAACTTGATTTAAATTATTAGGCACAGGGGCGTTTTAGTAGGCACAACAGCAAATATTATTAAGAAAGAATATTAACTTACTGACTTTTTTGAATTTTTTTTTATTAAACAACTAAAAATACAACATTTAGGGCTCTTGTGATTTCTTTATCTCTAATTTTGTTTTCGAAAAAAGAAATTGAACCCACTTTTTAAAAAATTTTATGTTTCGTCGGAAAAAAAAATAAAAACTACAAAAATTGGTCAGCTGCGTACTATTATCTAAATAATTTTGGCTGTAGTACCCATTAAGACGCCACTGTGTTAAATAATTACAAATCTATACTTTGTCCAAGTTACATATGCAAAATTTAAATACCTTGATCCTCGGGATAACTGGTATTCAAACGCTCAGACACATGTTTTCGCTCATAAAGAGTAACTTTTGTTGCGCGCAGGTAAAACATTGGCAATCCATTCAGATTTGTGGGAATTACTGCTTAAAGTTTGGTACCGTAGTTAGGAAACACCCTGTATATATTGGGACTAACAAATTAAAGTCATTTGGCCCCTTTGTTGAACACCAACCTGTCCTTATTAAAATAATCATGTAACTACAAAAACACTCTATATAAAATTAGTTGTTAGATAAAAAGTATTGTTTTTTTTTTATTAATTATAAAGAAATTTTTAAGTCCCTTGCTGAATACCAACTTGTAAATTTTTTTCCTACGACCACTTGTGAAAATAGCAAATAGCACACTGGTTTCATGCATAGAAAATGCGTTATATCACACTAGTGTTGCAAAGTACTTTACAGCACTAGTGTTGCAAAGTACTTTACAACACTCGTGTGATATATATTATGATGTCATTTTAAAAACTGCTATTGGTTTTGCAAGTGACATACTTATTGTAGTAACAGTAAAAAAAATTTTACTTACCTTAAACAGTGGTAACCCAAATTAGCGAAAATCATCTTGTAAACGTTAAGTTACTACACATTATAAGCTTTCTTCTAATATTAAAAAGAGTAATAATAAAATTTCCGAAAAAATAAAAACATACACAAAAATAGACATAACCACAAAAAACAACCGGTCGCTCAGTGGCACAGTGTTGTCAGGTAAGTAGATCAAATTAAAAATCTCCCTTCTACCTTTGAGCACGCACTCTATAGAGGCAGCCTTGCCGCTGGACCGTTCGACCTAAAGCGCCAGAGAAAAAACTCCTATAGATCAAATTCCTTTCTCTCTGTCTTCGTGTACTTAAACAACTAGTAAGATCTTTTTTTTAATCCCTTAATTAAACCTGAGGCTAATACACACTTTATGAATCCACTTTCTTTTATCCATTCATAAATAGAATCAGACCCTTCCGACGTTGCCAAATGCTTTCCATATTTTGCATGGTATAACTAACGTTTAGTTGTCGTTTTTTTCTTACTTTTAGGACTTTAGGTTATGCATTTATAATTTTCATATTACTTATATTTTTTCTCAAAAATATGCGGAAAAAATGTAATTTTTACTTAACTTTACATGTGATGTTCAGTTTCATTAACTTGTTTTACCAATTTTACCCCACCCTGCACCCCTTTTCACTCCCCGGTCCCGTAAGTTTGTTTATTGATATTTTTTAAAAACGAAATATTTTGGATATGCGTCACTTACGTTTTATTTAGAGGAGTATCTAAAATATGTAAGTATCAATAATTTTTAAAAATCCTTAAAATAGCAGAAAACCGTATTAAACTTTTACCTAACCAAACCATAAAATTTTTAATAAGTGAGGGCGTTTTTAAATTCCAAAATGATAAAAGTTATATAATGCTTCTAGGTAGGTGATTTTCGATGTAAAAATATTGTCAAAACAGTATAATATAACAGTGAGGAAAAGTACATATCACACTAGTGTTACAAAGTAAAAATCACCCTAGTGTTGCAAAGTTCTCAATTGTTTTTATTTTTTCTGTGAAGACAAACAAACTTAAAATTTAGTTTTTGGTAACAAATTTGTGGTCGTAGGAAAAATAGTGTACAGTACTCGTGTGAAAATGACTTTTATACACTCGTGGGTTTGTCGCACTCGGCTAACGCCTCGTGCTACAATATTCCCACTCGTGTGAAATTAGTCATTTTCCACACTTGTAATGTAATATACTATATACCGCTTAACCAATAAACAAATAATTTAGAAGTTATTACACAGGATGTTCTCAATATCAAGTAATTTATTTTACTAAGGTGTTCAACTAAATAATTAACTTAATTTTAAGAAGACCCTTTATATTTCTTAAATAAAATAAAAATATAATACAAAAAATGGAATATTTAAAACTAACTTAATATTAAGTTAACGTCAAAATATTCTTATTTATCATGTAGTTGTCATTTAGCCGATGTTTCACCTTTTTAAATTTTATTTTATTTTGTAACTGCTTGTATTTTATTTTAGTATGCTTATGTCATAATGACATAATGACAAAAAAAATTAAAAAATGAAGTGTCAAACTTGATTATTTATTATAATAAAAGGGGATTTGTCGCCCCCAATAAAAATAATAATTAAAAAAATTATTTTAAAACAACTTGCACTTTTTACCTAAAAACCTAAAAAACAGATCGAGTAAAATTTAATTAATAATAAAAAGTTTTCCATAAGGTGCGAACTTAAGTAGACACGCTGTATAAGTGTTTGCTAATTAATGAAGACGTCAAAATCTTCAGACCTAAATATATTTTTAAACTATTCTTTTTATATTGTATCTAATTGGCTGCAAAATTCTCACTAAACAAAAGGTTGTGTTTTCACGAACACCATTTACAAGATTTTGCCATTAACACGGCTCCAAAACTTTTGGCAGTGAAGCTGGACAAAAAACGAGCAAAATAAGGCCAGCTTCTGCATACATTTGGCGCAGCAAACAAAAACGTAAATATCATTAGGATAGTTTTTGTTAAAATTTTAATTAAACACCCCTAATAAAAAGCTTTAAATTAATTTATTCCTTTAATCACAGCTGAAAAGTTATAAAATAATGATATATTTAAAAAATGTGTTACCCTAAACTACAGGTAATTTCTTATGTCTTTTTGTGAAAAAAGTTCCTATAAACACATGTTTGGACTTAGCTTCATTTCTGAGATACAGAGCCCTGTTATTTATGTTGTTTAAAGTTTTTAATAAAAATTTGTATTTTTCAAATATCTTAAAAACATTTAAACCGATTTGGATAAAATTCGGTACACTTATTAAATGTAATAAGACACAGTGGGCACTACAGCCAATAAGATTTTAAAAAAGTACGCCACTGACTTTTATTAAAGTTTTTATATATTTTTCAGATTAAGCAATAAAATATACACCTTTTTAGTTTCCTGCATTTTTTCGTATCTTCCTTCGTTTTCAAGAAAAAAAATTAAGCCTCTTAAGTTATTTTAAAAATGAGCCCTAAACAGCATCAAATATTCCAAAAATATTAATAATAAATCCAATATTAAGAAAACAAGTTAATACCTTAGTAAGTAGAAAAAAGGATAATTTTCAATAAAATTCATGACTGTGTATTCATTTTAAGGCAAATAACTGTCTTATTTTTGCTTTTTAAATCATGTCTATGGGTACTTTTTGGAAGAAATTAAATTAAATTTAATACTTTTTTCTAAAACAAGGGTAGATAGAAAAAATACAGGAAACCAAAAAGTTAAATGTAATATTTGCTTAATCAAAAAAATTAAAGCTTTATAAAAAGTCAATGGCGTAATTTTTTCACAATAATGTTGACTGTGGTGTTCACTGAGACGCCACTGGATCTAATAACGCTAATCTAGGTAAAGCTTTACAAGCGCCTTTTTACATTAAATAAGTGTCCCATATTTTGTCCAAATCGGCTAAAGGATTTGTAAGATATAAAACAAATTCCGACATTTTTTAAAAATTTTAACGTCCTGTATCTCAGAATTAAAGCAAGTCCGGACATGTTTTCAGGAACCCTATTTAAAATAAAAAGACAAAAGAAAGTACCCCCTTAAGTTTTGAGTCGTATTTAGGAAACACCCTTTATGTAATTAAATTATATATTTTAAATGTACAGGTTGCTACCTATTAAACCTAATAATAATTTTGTAATTTACATAAACACGAAGATTTAAAGTTTAGTATTAGAACAATTACGAAAATTATAATTAAGATACTTTCCAGTGGGTTAATTTTGCAAATACAGAGTGTCCCATGCGACATCAATGTAATCTCGCTGAATTCGCGCAGGCGCTATTTTGAAGTCCTAAATAATATATCTTAATATACAGGACATCCTAAAAGGTCCGTACAAAGTACACAAATTCCTTGTGCCAAAGTAGAACGATTTAATGCAATTTACCTTTATTAAAAAGTTAATCGTTTGCTAGATACGCATTTTTTTACTTAACCTAAAAACCAGTCATAATTAACGTATTGCGGTTTTTAGTGTAATTTAGTAAATATGTGTCTAAAATACACTTAAATTGCTGACATACTTATAAGTAGTTTTTTCAATAAAGGTAACTAATTACATGCTGTTATAATATTGGTCATTCTGACAGTGACAAAAATTAAAATATTTTTTTGCTTTCTTTACTTTTAATCGGTAGTGAGTATATCAGTGTACT
Organism: Listronotus bonariensis; assembly: GCA_014170235.1. Taxonomy (NCBI): domain Eukaryota; kingdom Metazoa; phylum Arthropoda; class Insecta; order Coleoptera; family Curculionidae; genus Listronotus; species Listronotus bonariensis. The sequence continues at coordinate 7,565 of JACEGR010010314.1, forward strand.
GCTGATATGTTAAAAACCAGCAATAATTGACGTATAGGGTGTTTGACATTTTTGATCTAGAACTTTATACAGTCTCAAAATTTGTTAAAATATACAGGATGTTCAATTAAAAAAACAACATGACAATGAAAATTATGTTTTTGAGACACCTTGTATATTACCTAGTACTGTCAGTAAAAAAGAGTGTATACGAGTAAACATTTTTTCTATTTTAAGATTATCTTGCACTATGGGGCGAAGTTATTTCGTATATAAATAGAGTTGGGACACCCTGTACACATATACATAAAATTGGTTTAAAAAGCTTCTCAGAATATCCTAAGAACAGTTTTTTTCTTTTATGTTTATGTTTAATGGTAACATCATAGAAACAGTTTTATTATCTTCTTATTTTACCCTAAACGCGTTAATAAACACATTTTTTTGTTTTCCACCAAATCCTCTAAAAATATTGTATAATTTAACTTGGAAAATAAATACAGGTTAAAGCCTCATTTTCCTTACTCAACTTCAATTAAGTTTAAATTTGTATAAAGTTTATAATAAGAGTTTATCAGAGTTTCCTTTAAGTTTAAAACAGAAAGCCAGGCGGTCTTGACAACTTTAGCCAAACTAACTAGGTTCTTCTTTTGTGGTTTAAAAAGTTTTTTTATGTAAATTGTATTTGCGCTTAGCCTAGATACAGGGCTGTTTAAAATGTCTATTTTATATCTTTAATAAAGAAAATAAATAAGTAAGACATATAATTAAATTCAAATATATACAGACACCACAAAAAATATTAAAAACCCTGTAGATTAAAAAGAAAGCCAAAAAGATATAGGTTTATTAGATTTCTTTCGCCCAATAACAGTATTATTCTGATTTGCAAGAATTGATCTTGGCCAATTTTAAAGATCATATTTTTACTTAATTCGATATATATACATTGACATTATTAAAGCTTATAAACAAAAAAGAGACAATTTTAGGAAACACTTTTAAAAGTATTATTAAAATCAGGACCTGAACATAGGAAGAGTATTGCTATTTGGGCATTACTGTGGATTCTAAATAACATTTTTCTTTAATATTTTCTTTTATTTTTGAAAATAAGGGTACTTTACTTTTATATAGGTTTTACATTTTTGACATACCTTAGACATAACAAATCTGAAAATTGCTTAAGTTGTTACTACCAGTTTAAAATTTGCAAGGTGTAAAAGGTAATACCTACCCAGGTTTACACCTATTATTTTTACCAAAAAAAAATGGTATTTTATTTAAAGGACCCCGCTCATTTTTTATGGAAAGTGACTTTCGGTTAGATTTTTTTAAATTTAATATGTTGTAGATCTCGACGCCCTGATTAAATGTTCTTAGGAGCACAATGTCAGATCGCCTCTAGTTTTTAGAGTTATAGAGATAGGGATATTTGCTAAGTTGAGATTTCGAATACCTCCTATGATTTTAATTTATTTATAATTTAACTATAGGATATAATATAGATTAGTAAAATATACAAAAATCTTTTGTATATAATATTTCCTATAGTTGTGGCGTCAGAATATTTAAAGTTTTTATTAGGTTGCCTAAAGTTGCCTAAAATGCACAAACCTAAAAATTTATTTATTTATTATTATTTAGTATTTTTGAGTATAAAAGAAAAAAATGGTTATATTTCAATAATTTTTGCACTAAGTGTGCAAACTAAGATCAAAGATATAAACACATTTTGGTACCGTTGGTGAAAAAAACAAGGTGGTCTTGCATTGTCCATTTACTGTGCTATCTAAGTTTACATTATGTATTTCAGCAAATAAATTAAATTATTTTATTAACTTGTTAAAACATATAGAGCTCAGAACTAAAGATTCTATTACTTGCTATGTATCTTAAGGCTTTAGGTATTTAGGACTGTTTATACAGGGTGGCACCCACAAACACCTCGGTCTTTAATACAAAAAGTGTATTACATTTTAAAAATATTATTTAAAGAAATGTGTCAGAAATATGTAGGTACTGTAAAAGCAAAATATAAAAAATTATTAAAAATTATACAAATTGCTTAAACAAATATCAATATATCAAACTTGGGTTTTTAATGAAACACCCTGAATAATAATTATTTTTAAGATTGTTGAATAAATATTAAGGTGTGTTTTATCAGCGATCTTTCTACCAAAAATGAAAGGTTTTAAATTTCTAAAGATTTTTAAAAAATTATGATCAGAACAACCAATAAACTACTCTGCTTAGCATGGACTTTGTAAACAATGTTACATTGCTAAAATATAAGCTGTGTCGTTACTACCTTTGGATGCAAATTAGTAGCCTACTTAAAACGGAGCATCCTGTATATTAATTTATTTTTAAATTTTTGAAACAAAACTAAGTTAAATTTGTATCCTGTTTTTAGTGATCCCTGTACCAAAAATGTATGAGTTATGAGATATTGAAAAAAAATTCATAATTTTTCCCCTATATATTTTGTCATTATAACAGGTATTTGTAGTTTCTTTTATTAACCCTTTATAGGCCTTTGGATAATAATTTTCCACCAAAATGTTTTAGATGAACCAGTGGTCATAAGTATACCCACTTATCCCCACCTGATCAAGCATGTCATAACTAATGATAGTCACACACACAAAAAAAAAAAGTAGATTTTTTTAAAAAAAAGTTTTTTGTTTAAATGTAGTGTTTTATTCTTTTTATAATTTTTTAATTATACGTATTCCAAAAATATTTTCAGTAAATAAATTTTAATAGCATAGTATTATACTGTACAATTTCATGTAATTGCATAATATTTTGTCTCATATGTCACGTAGAGCTCTGTCAAAGGTACGCACATCATCCTTATAACCTACAGAAGCCCTCACCCAAATATAAATCCATTTTAAAGAAAAAAATTTTTTGCCCTATTATGAGTTAACCGACTTCCAAAACAAGGAGGTTCTCCATTCGCCTGTATGTTTTTTTTGTATGTATATTACGCGATTACTCCGGAGTTTGGTGGCCGATTTATTTATTTTTTTATTTGGAAGAGTGCACTTTCGCTGTGGTCTTATACAGTGTCGGACTGGGCCACCGGGCCACCCGGCAAATGCCCGGTGGGCCAACGCCTTGGGGGCCATTCACGGAGATAATGCGGGGAAAAATTCAAAGTAATAAAAACAATATCCATTTTAAAAATATATTTTTACTACTTTCCATTGCAAAAATGATTTTTCAAATACTAGGTACCAATAATATTTAAAAATTGTACAAGGTACAATTCAAGGGAATTTATTGGGCTTTTAAGAATCGTATGAGAAACTAATAAGGGCAAAGTTTTTTCAGACCTCTTTAATGTATTAATAATATAATTATTTCTAAAAATCCAAAAACTTTTGAACGACTGGAAAAAACATGTTGTTCATTTTTTTATTATGTAAGTTGTTTATTTAAAACACTATTAAAAAACTGAAAGCACTTTCTGATAGCAACTTTTGAGTTCGATATATTTTTAAAAAATTGCAATAAATTTGCAAACGGCTTCGATTTTAGTTTCTCACTCTTAAATATTTTGCGAATGATTTAAATTTTGATTTTTTATTTTAGTGTGAAATGAAGCCCTCTAATAATTTTAATAGTCAAAAAATTTTGCGAATTAAAGTTATCAACTATTAAATATTTCACTGAGAGGTGGTCCTTATTTTATTCGCCAGTTTCCGCTTCGTGGTAAAGAAAATTTGCAATAAATTTGCGAATGGCTTCGATTTTAATTTCTTTAATTTACTATTAAATATTTTTAAATAAAGCCTTTCCATAGTCAAAACTTTTGCTTAAAATAGTTATGAGCTATTGAATATCCCGCAGCGCTTTCTCGGATTAAAAATTTCTGAAATAATACGCGAGGGACTTGCATTTGATTTTCTACTTTTATACAGGGTGTTTAATAAACATGGGGCTAATATTTAAGGTGTTACTATTAATGTTATTTAATGAAAAAGTTCCTATAAACATATGTCCGGGGTTGCTTTCTTACTGAGATACAAGGCGTTAAAATTTAAGAAAAAAATAGTTTTTTCTAAATATTTTTAATATGCTTATACCAATTTGGAATGAACCAAATTGTTATTATTGGGTCCAATGGCGTCTCAGTGGGCACCGCAACTTATATTATTGAGAAAAAAATTACGCCACTGACATTTTTTGACTTTATTTATATTTTTTTATAATTAAACATTTTATAATACAACTTTTTTCCATTATGTATTTTTTGTATCTTGCTTAGTTTCCGAGAAAAAATAAATAAAGCCACTTTAAGTAATTCTAAACAGCATGAAATAAGATGTAAATTTAAAAAGAAAGAATTCCGACCTTAGTAAATAGGGAAATGATAACTGTCGATAAAATACACGGCTGATAATTTATTTTAAGGCAAATAATTGTTTTATTTTAATTTTTGTATTTTATATCATGTTGTTTACGGGTACTTTGTAGAAGAAATTAAAGCATCTTTAATATTTTTTCTTGAAATCGAAGGTAGATAAAAAAAAGGTGATTTAAAAATTGTAAAATAATTGCTTAAATATAAAAAAAATATGAAAACGTCAAAAAATGTCAGTGGCGTACTTTTTTTCTCAATAATATAAGTTGCGGTGCCCACTGGACCCAATAATAACAATTTGGTTAGTGCTAAATAATCACCTTATTGCTTTAAATAAAGTACCAAATTTTATCCAACTCGGCCTAAACATATTAAAAATATTTAGAAAATACGGATTTTTTTTTAAATTTTAACGCCCTGTATCTCAGTAAGGAAGCAACTTTGGACATGTGTTTATAGGAACTTTATTTTTATAAAATAACATAAGAAATCACACCTTAAACTTTTGGCCTATGTTTAATAAACACCCTGTATATTTCCAAATAAAAACCTCTGATAAATTTTAAAAGTTAATAAATTTTGCGCACTGAAGTTATGAACTTTTAAATATTCCACTGGACCACCTCCTAATTTTAGTCGTCGGTTTTAGCTTCGTGATAACGAAAATCCCCATGGTCACCCTTAAATTTGGGACACCCTGTACGTGGAGGCCATTTTAAACTTGTTTTCGGTGGGCCAAATGGTGCCCAGTCCGACACTGGTCTCATACAATAATAAAAATAAAAGTCAGGATTGCGAGAAAGAAAGTTGTTAGACCTATTTAATAATTTTTTTGAAGTCGGTTTAATTTAAAAAAAATGTATTATATAGATTGAAGAAGATCCGGAAACACCTTCGAAATCAACAATGAAATTTCGTCAAGTTTGATTCAAAATTCTCCAAGATATTTGAGCTTTTCCGATATAAGGCAAATATTTTGAAAATTTTTGTTTTATTAAAATACTTAAAGTAAAGTTCATATATTTCAAATCTTTTAAAAATTATAGTAGTATTTTATTATGTACCTTCAACCAATAAAATAAATTAAATTTAAAGAAAAGCTTACCGATTTTACTAGTAAGCTTCGGGGAAATCTTTAGGGTATTTGCAGTTCCTGAGAGAAATTCCGACATATACGTCGAGTATGTTTAGTTTCCGTAACATTAAAGGAATGTAAACATGTTCAGCTTTCAACGAAGTTCCTGCAATTTAATTTTAACATCAAAGTTAGAAATTCTTAAAAGGGCTGAAAAATTTTACTGAACATTTTTTGCAAATTCTGAAAAGATAAAAATACTACCCCTTGCTTAGATTAAGGTAAATTTAGGTGACCCACATTACAAACTCTATGCAGTGAAGATTAAGGTCGGGCTTCACATAACCGCAATAAGCCCATGGCTCTGCGTTTCTCTGGTAGGTAGTAGGATGCGGTGCAAAAGTTTTGTATTTATTCAAACTGCAGTAATATGAGTCAATTTTGCCACGCTTTACATAAAACCTGATCGTAAAATAAAACTTTACAAATGAGTTAACACCGTTTAAAGGTTTGGCCACACATAACCACCGTTGTACCGTTTAAATCAAATGCCGTAGGCTTAATATTACCACACAGCGCCCACATACCACACACAAAAAACAAAAATGTATTTATTTTTAAGTTTTCAAGTTTTACCTACATATTAATCACAAAATGTAACAATAAACTTAATTTTACATTTTTAATTACCTAATAAATTATATGTTTTTGTATTGTTTGTTTACAACAACTAACCTTATTACTAACTCTGTATTTTTATACGTAATGAACTGAAGTAAAACATTACGTCCGTTAAACTCAAAACTTGGCTCGGGAAACATCGGCGCTGTCCGGCTATCCAATCTACGTATCATTTCATTGACTGGGCATGTCTCAGATCGTACGATGCATCACCGTTAAATTTTTTTTTTAACATAACGCATTGAGACACGGTCGTGCTACGGTGCGGATTATGTGAGACTTTTACCTATATTACACTCAAAGCTTAGATAAAAAGAAACAGAGATAAGTAGACTTGCTTGACAAAAATGCTTTATATATTTTTATACACACAAAAAGTGCTTTTAAACTTTTCGGAATTAATTTGCCCCACTTTTCCTTATCACCGTGAAATCGGGCTCGGTGCGGTTTTGTGTGGCCCGACCTTTAAGGTACTTTTTAGCCTGACTAGATAAGTTTATTGTTTAAATTTATAATTTTTATAAATAATAACATGTTTTGAATTTTTTCTACAAAATGAATTAACAAGAGAACATTTTTGTAGCGTATTTTTTTAAATTGATCTAATGTTTACCAGTGTAACAAAAAAATCAAAGTAAGAATATTATAATATAAGGGTTGAAAAATTTTACTGATTTTTTTTTTTTTTTTAATTCTATAAGGTTAAAAATACCACCTTTTGTTTAGATATAGGTGGATTGGGTGACCCACTTTATTAACTTTATGCAGTGAAGTAAAAGGTACTTTCTAGCCTAAAAAGATAAATTTATTTTTTAAATTTATCATTTTTATCACACCACCATGTTTTATTTTTTTAATTAAAAAGAGAACATTTTTAGTAGCTTAATTTCTTTAACTAAAGTTTGCCAGTGCTCAGTTAATAACAAAAAATCAAATACGTTTCTCTCAAGAGCAAAAGCTAAATATAAAAACTTATTGCCTAGAAATTCAATGTTTTGTGGTCGTCTTTCCTGTCACATAAAAAATAGTGTATTATACACGAGAAGCATTTTAGATTTAAACTCTCGGTTTATTATCTCCCTTTGCTATGCGTCAAAAGACACACACACACAACTTTAAGCTAAAATTAAGAGCTTTTCTTCCTTGTATAATAAATAACAAATATTTCAAAGTATTTAAAAAAAAGTAATTCTTTTATGTGGTTATCTTTTTTATTTTTAATCCAAAACTAATGGCCGTTTGCAACAACATATTTGTTTTCCGCTTTAGGTAAATCAAAATCGTGATAAATCCATGTATGCAACCCAAATTGAAAAGCTCAATCTTGTGGAAAATACATCCAATTTCTCTGGCAACTGGACAAATCCTATATAGTGCAATTTACACTTAAAGCCGGATATAAATGGCTTTGTCTTTCGTCTATTATCATATTTATCATTGTTTTTGCTAATGATTTCTGCGGATCTAATTGGGAAAATAAACGTTTTCATACTTGTAATTAATTTATTGGTGTTTAAAAATTTGGTAAAAATATTTGGACGTATTTCTAAAGACTTTTTTCCTCGTTAACATACCGTCGTTTGAAAAAATGTCGATGTCGTATCTTATTTTTCGATATTTTTGTCGTTTTAAAGATAGTCATCGTCTTGGCCTTTTGATTAAAACTAAAAGTCAGTTGTTCAATTATATTTTACTGGTTTTATTTTACCAACGGATTTCATAGTTTAAAGGGTAGTGTAGTATTGGGTTTATCAATAAGAGCGTCAGAACTTTAAAATATTACTGTAGCAACATTGCTTAGAACTATGTCACCAAACTATCATAGTTGTGTTTAGTAATGTCTAACAAGTTATTATGGAAAGGTACACGATTCTACAATATGTAATGTGAACTGACCGCTAAGGTCATGCGATTTTTCACCATGGGCACCGGTTGGGGGCGGGGGAGGCGCTTGCCCTCCCCGGGATTTAGGTAATTGTAGTACACTCACACAAATATTAAGCAAATGGTCGCTATTTATATACTTTTTTGAGAAAAGTTGAATAAGATGTTTGTTGGTGCAGACTGTCCGGGATAAAATAAATTTTTATTTGCTGACAACTGTCAAAATTTTGTATTTTAAAGTTTTTTTGTTGGTAATTTTTGATTTATTTAGTTTTTTTGAAGTTTGTACTGTAGCTGTTTTAGTTAGTGTACTTTCTTTGGGATTTGTGATCCGTAGCAAGTAGTTAGAGAGGTAAAACTTTAAATATAAAATAAAGGTTCTGCGAATTAATGCTCTTTAAACACATGGAAGTAATTATCAATCAATATTCTCAACCAAAAGATGTGCTAAATGAATGTACTTTCATTAGAACCATAAAACAATTTTTAAAAATGTTTTTAACCATGCTATCAACAACGGCAACAATGAAACGTTCATTCAGCAGACAGGAAACGGCCAGACTGAAGAGCGGGCGTGCGACAAGAGAGCGAGCGATTTTTCGGGATACCATGGACAAATTCGCCTGCTCGCTGGTTGCGTTTTATAACGTCGCAAGATGGTCTATGCCTTTTAAGCGTTCATACTCAACAAATTGACGCACAAAAGGAAATTTGTATCAAAGATTTATTTTTTTAAATTTAATTAAAGTAATAAATAAATTTGGTTAAAATAGAAGAAGATTTTTTCAGAGTAATTTTATTTTTAGTTTTATGATTCAGTAATATTGTATATCATTTAGTGGTAAATTTTTTACCGTTGTTCTAAGGTTTTAATTTTCCATTACGTATTACATATATTCAAACGGTTGTGTGAGATGAGATAATTTTTGTATTAATGCAAAATTAGCAGTGGGGCAACTAGCCACTGGTTTTAAGGGGATGGCTTAAGCCCCTGTTTATAGAGTATTTTTGCCGAAAAACACTAATATACTTTATATGTTCAATAATTTTGGAGAAGCTAATCGGCGTTTCGGGCTTACCCCCTAGCTCCTCCCCTCCCTAATTGCGCCCATAAAAATAGGCGATTTTAACGGCAAAAATGTTTAAATAAAATAAAAATTCTGCCTTGTGCCCCCTTGGGATTTTATACAGGCGGCGCGCGGCGCCCATGTTTCTTACCCTTGGATTATTTTCTGTGAGGCTACCTTAAATCTAAGGTTTACGAGAATAGGCCACGAATGATGCGTGACCTTAAGCGGAACATTTCTCACACTATTACAAATTTACCGGATGATAATTGAAAAAGTAATCAGAAATTGGGCACAAGAATCCAGCCTCTCACACCATTACAAATTTACTGGGTAATAGGTAATATGATTCAAAAAGTAATCAGAAATTGGGCCACAAGAATCCATCCAACTCAACAAAGTAAGGGAGGATATTTAAACAATATCATTTTTAAATCCTAATGATATAAATTTCTTTTTTCAACAAAATAAAAACTACTTACATCTTGCTTGTAGTTATTACTTAGTTCATTTTAAAGTTCTGACTTTCTTATCGGTAAACCCTTTAGTATATTATTGGACGAGTACGAAATGAGTATTCCGTGCAAGTTGTATACTGTATACTCAATTACTGAAAAACATTTTATTTACATGTAATGTTGACATTTTTGACTTTTTAAAAGTTTGGAAGTGTTACTTTTCTGTCCTATATTAAAATTATGATATTCCTTACTAAGACCAGGTCGTATGAGCGCACATGTCTCAAAAATTATTCTCAAAATTTATATTTATCTCAAGTTCTAACCATTTAAACAATTAAACATAAGCAATTTGGCCCAACTTTACCATTTAAATAATGTACGACAATATCAAAAATTTAACATGATGTATTTTTGGCAGAGTTGGGTCGTATTCGAATATTCAGTATTCTGAATAGTATTCAGAATACATTTTGCCGGTATTCGAAAAGAAGTATTCGAATACATTTGTGTGTTTGGTATTCGGTATTCGGCAAAATACTTGGTTAGTATTCGGGATTCTGTATTCGAATACTTTTGAAGTATTCGAGGAATACTTTTTTTTGGAATACCGGAATGTGTAAGCAGTATTCAAATACCAAAAGTGACATGAGTAGAATACCAAAAGGGAACAAAAAGTAGGAAAAAATAAGGTGAGGATCTTTTTCTTTTTTTGCTTTTCAAATTTTGGTAGGTTTTTTTCTTTTCTGGTATTCGTTTTTTTGCCCCAGTATTACCAATTTTAGGTGATATACCGAGTATTTCAATACTTTTTTTCCGGTATTCGAATACCGATTTTCAGTATTCGACCCAACTCTGATTTTTGTATAGAATATTTGAACCTTTTGTAACAATTCTAGAGTAAGCGATTTGACAATTTGGACTTCCTAAATATATTTTTATTGTCTTAACAAAGTCTTTTCTTGTTTTTAATCCCAAAAAATCTTGGCACTTTCCTGTATAGATATGGTCTTCATATAAACAGCACCCATATCGACTCTAAGGTAGTTGTCGTGGTAACCCTGAATACACCTGGCCGATCTGGATGCTGTGCTGATATGAAGAATAATTTGTGTGTGCGCCCATACGACCTGGTCTAAAAATCATCGAAAATAAAACACGCTGTACATATGTTGGAATAAGAAAACAGTAAACATATTTTTGATATCTCATACAAAGACAAACATTTTAGTCAAGTAAAGAAAATAATATCAAAATTTTAAATGTTGGCTTGTTGAAGATTCCACTTTAAAATATTAAATCCAAACGGACATTCATCAAAATAGATCCATTGAATAGAAACCATAATATCGGGATTTTTCTGTGGAGAGTAATATCACGCCAGCGGTATGTTACATAATTGCATTCTGGCTATTCTGGAAAGAGCCCTGAATCCTGGATATTTGCCAGAAAGCTGCAGGATAACGTGACTTGAGAATCGAAAATTTATGGGGAGCGACTGTATGATCCCAAAAGCAGTTTAAGTTTTTCGAGTTTCAAGTGACCTTACAGAGGTTATAGAGCTAGTTTTCCTCAATTGTATATAACTTTTTAGCCATATAAAATAAAATTTAAATTTCTAATAATAATATGTTAAACTTGGTAATATACAATAGTTGCATGCATTATTCAAAGATATATTTTTGTTAAAAAATTACTTTACTATATCAGAATTCCACCATCGTTCATAAACTACAAATAGTTAATTCACTTCTAAATTATGATTATTTTTCAAAAACTAGAAATTTTAGACAGACATTTTTTTCAAGCTTACGCTTATTTTTTTGCTTTATAGAATAAGGTAATAAAAAATAGAGGGTTTTTATTCGATAAGTAGTAGTAGTAGTAATTGTTTATTTATTCCATATAACAAAGGTTACATAAAAACCCCTAAGGGTGTGGAACAATGTCATAAAACAGTAATTAATTAATCTCTATCTTAATTAAATCTAAACATTTAACATTTTAAAACCAATTTAAGAATACAAATTTAAATTTAAAATACCAACCTAAGTATACAAATTTAAAACAACTATTTCACTAAATTTTCTCTATCTTTATCATTGTAAAACTCTTCCAGAGTATAAAATGCCCTATTATACAAATAATTTTTAACAATTAATTTTAACCTATGGATTGGCAAGTTACGTATGCTTTCAGGAAAGTTGTTAAAAATTTTTATTATGGTGTATTGCACATTTTTTTGTATATATGAGAAATTACACCTTTCTGAGAGAAGATCATTCTTATTCCTAGTATTATATTGGTGTTTTATATCACAGTTGGTAAACATATCACAGTTTTCACGTACAAATATCACAGAATCAAGTATATACATACTAACCAGTGTTAAAATTTTTCTTTCAATAAAGACACTTCTACAACTTTCTTGCTGTTTCATTTTAAAAATACTCCTAATGCACCTTTTCTGTAACACCATAACTCTAGATACATCGGTGGAATTTCCCCAAAAATCAGACCATACCTTAACCTTGACTGAACATATGCATGATAAGCAATCAATGCTGCATCCATACCTACATGCTCCACTATTACTCTTAGAGCATAACAGTATCTAGAAATACCCACCGC
>JACEGR010010315.1:0-19704 GCA_014170235.1 Listronotus bonariensis
TTTTATACTAGGTGTTCACAATATTTTAAATATAACATCATCTATATTTTTTAGGATTTAAATTCTATAATTAATTCCTGATATAAAATCTATATTTTTTCGTTTTGGCAAAAATGGCGTTTAAAAATATCCAAACGACTGCACAATATGCAGTTTTTTGGGAAAACAAATACATAAAAATTGAAAATGCTTAAATTAATTTTTTTAACGCCTCTATCTTCTAAGAATAATATAAAACTACCGTTTTTCCGGAAGTGCTGTAAAATTTGAGAATGCAAAAATTAGAATCCTAATAATTTTAATGAAACTTGGAAACTAAACTAGTGCTATACGGTACAGTCTTTACCAGCAAGTAGTAACATATCTTTTTGTATGTATAGGTAGAAAATAATAATAGTAATATTTTCTGGCGCCCTTGTTCTCAAGGGAAGTTCATGCCTCTAAAACTATCGAAAACGTCGTTTTTGGGCCAGTCAAAAATAGCCAGCCAAAGTAAAACTTCCATGCATCTTCTCTCAGTCTTACTGGAGAGGCTCCGACAAACAAAGTTACCATTTTGCTTCTTTATCCCCAGAATCTTGTGTTAATCATTGCTTTATTTAAAATACGGTAAGTTATAAAGTTTTATGCATTCTATCAAATTATTTATTCTTGCCTTTAAAATTTACCCCAATTTACTAAATTAAAACGGCAGAATAAAAGAAATTCTCTGAAGATCACACTGCATACATAACATTTCTACAGTCAAAGGCCCTAATTTATACCGTTATCAAAATTAAATTGACACTTTTTGGTAGAGCGGTCTTTGAAAACTTCATTGAGTTTTCAACTCTTCGTGACATTTATTTACATCAGGCTTTTGGGACTTTAGAGAGTGTACATGTCATTATTATGGGTATATTCAAAATATATCAAGGCTTTTAAAAGCTCTTGTAAAAGCCCTTTTAAAATTTTTAATATTTATCTTACAAAGCACTAAAAGCAATGTATTTTATATAAAAGGTGTTTAAATAATTTTTCTGTTTCTTTAAATGTGGTAGACAATAATTTTTTATAATTGATACTTACTAAAGAATTTCGGACTTCCATTGTCTTTATTTTTAACTAGTTATACAACGTTTCGGGCAGTCCTATTTCCGTCCGTCTTCAAGTGTAAACTAAAATCAGTTTACACTTGAAAATGAATAGACTGAGCTGCTCGAAACGTTACGTGAATAGTTAAAAATAAAGGCAATGGAAGTCCGAAATTCTTTTAGTATAACTCAATTCTTCTGTTACTAAATATAAACCTATTTTATTAAAACGTATTGAAAAGATGAAACACATTTGAAAACAAACGTATAAAACACAAGATGTTAATTTAAGTTATTTTTTTCTATAGGAAGAGAGATAAAAATATTGCTTTATTTTTATGCAAGAATCCAAATAATTTAGGATTTTTTGTATATGACCACACAGTAATTCATAAGGCAGACCGCACATCAAAGTGACGTGGCAAGTAGCGCATCTATATAGCATGTTTCTTCAAATAGAACCAATGCAAAGAAATAAAGAATCATATAGTAAGAACATTTTAAAAGCGCAAATTCGGTACCCTTTGAAAATAATACAAAAAACATAAAAAAGGCCGCCTGCAATCGGACTATTTTATACAAAGGCGCCGCTATCCTTTACAGCGACGCGCCGATACACTATGGGATAGAAATCCATTATTTTGGCCAAAGAGCAACTTTGAAATTTTAATGGCTCATGCTGTGTATTTCAAAGTAGATACTCCAAACTACATGTACGCAAAATTATAAAAGAATATGACGACTTCTATTGGGGTAATAAGAAACTTGAAAATGTATTTTAAGTAAACATAAATATACAACATTTAATCTATTTAGTTTATTATTAGCCTTGTTCACTAAAAAAGTAAAGAGTTTAAATAATAAGAGCTATTGTTGTGTTTCCGATGCAGTCTCGCGAAGTCTCGCTACTTTTGTCAAATATTTTTTACCTTTTTCTTTATCAGTTTTTGTACTTACAATTGCCTTCCTACTTTTTGCTACTTCTGAGTGTAAGGACAGATACAAGATTTTTTTATAATTTACAAGGTTTTCCATTTTAAAATTTAATATGTTTTGTCCTACACTGTATATCCTAACAGATAAAAGCATTCTGATAAAAGATATGGATTCTATAGAATCTACCCAACAAAACAGTGTTTTTTATTTATTTTAAACGTTAAAAAATAAAAAAAGTTGGGAAGATGTATCTCTATTACGCTTCTAAGAATAATTTAAAATTATTTTTCAGATTTGGATGGTCATATTTCCGAAACTAATTGAAATAGACACATCAAATGTAGTATATTTTTAAGCATTTTAAAAGATTTTTTGGTGGTGATATAATATTCAGGGATCCATTTAAAAAAATCATACCTATTGTCGTCCCTGTATATCATATGAGATAATAATCATCGGATTACTGATTAGAATACTACCGAATTAACCAAACAAGCTGACATTTTAGTTTATTTTGTACAATTAAAAATAATAATGTTAAGGGGGTTATTACTTTATAATAACATATATAATAAGTTTTAGGTTTCCAAATAGCATTTGTAATAATTTATAATATTTTTCCAGTAAAAAACACTTCATTTTAAGTTAGATTGGTAAGTTTCAGAATTTTGACCAAAAAATTAATTTCTACCCCATAGTGCGATGGCCAGCTGCATCAACCGGCATATCATAAAAGAAAAATAGCAAACGCGGCCGCGAAAATAAGCATGCCCATTTATTTGCTTTAAACTTTCTTGTGATTTTTTTCTTATCAAAGAGCACCGAATTTACATTTTTAAACTGTTTCTTCTACTAAACCTACCATAGTACAAAAGCCACATAAAAATTATACACAATATGACATATGACAATATGAATAGCTCATGTCAGAAAACCCCTAGATATCAAGTTTTATTACAATATTCAAAACATATCCAGTATTATCCAAATAATTTAAAATATTCAAAGACAATTGTAGTTTCACTATAGACTCCCAGAATAGTGCTAAATTTTTGGTCATCAGTTTGGACGCTGGCTTGGCTGAATTTATGTAGCGGCAAATTATACGTACTGTTTACGTGTGTACTCGATGTATACCCGCTTCATAAATTCCACAAAGCGAGCGTCCAAGCTGATGACCAAAAATTTAGCATTGTTCTGGGTGTCTATAGTAAAACTACAATTGTCTTTGATAATAGTTTTTTACCTCTAAGAATACGTTTTTAATAAAAAAATAATAATTACGGTTTTAAACGAAATATATAAACAGTAATATAAACAAGCAATTAGTTTATTTTTCCGTTATTTTTTCGTTTACATTTATTATTCATAAAGTTAATTTTGCAGGGTTTACGTGGCTTTATTCCAAAGGTAAAAATGTGTTTACCATCGAAAAAACGGACAAAAAATATTTATTTTATATGGCCGCTTTTCCTAAAAAATTTGAAATTCGAATTGGAACCCTGGCAAAAATAAATACAAAGTAAAACATTTAAATAAAAAAAAGTTAAAGGCAGAATGTTTTAAAATATTGAAATATACCAATGAAAACCTAAACAATTTTTTGGGTGTTTCTTTCATCTACATTACGTATTTAAACTGTCAAAAACATAAATATAATGTGAAAACCGAGGAACAGGCGGTCATGCAAAACTGTTACATTTGCATGAAAAGCCAATAATAGCGCGTATGATCGTGTGTATTAGAAAATACATTGACTTTTCATGCAAATCTGACAGTTTTGCCTGACGGTCTGTACTCCGGTTAAGACAAACCTGATTATCTACGAGATCACTATACAGGGTGTTTTTAAAAGTGGGTTATTAATTTAAACAATCCGTAAAATTTATAAATAAGAGCTAATTTATTAACCATTACCATTTTTGGCACAATGTTTTAAAATTGCATATAAAATATTGTGTTAAACTTGTCCGACAAAAATTGTGACGCGTTCGCCCAGTCCGACACCCGAAACTTTTGACATTTACAGGCTGGGTTAAAGCGCCGCTTCCATATATGGCGGTATGAATATTCGTGATAGACTCTTCAAAAGAAAACCCCCTAAAAAGGTTTTAAAAGGGTTGTTATTATAAAGTTTGTTTCATTATCGGCCCAGGCACTACTAGAAAGGGTGGTCGAGTGCTATCTTATTTTAAAGGTCTTTTTATGATCAATACATTATCCAATTTTAAAAACCTTTGGTTTAGTAATATTTAAATAGAGACAAATACTATCTCTTTCTGTGTCAAATATTCCCATGTTTTTTAAACACTGTTTTACGTATTAAATGTCATTGACTGTCCACGAAAAATGTGGAAAACAATTATAAATTCAAAAACCGTTCGGGATATGTATGACATAATTTGAAAGCAAATATATTCATAAAGTAATGAAGGATCCAAAAATTTGAAATCTCAAAGATGCTATTTTTTGGTATATGCGGCAACGCTGCAATATTAAAAATATTTTAGACCTTTAGATCACAAGCAACTACCTAAGTTGCCAGTTCAGAAGAACCCAATGCCCCGTTTTCCTTAAACGTCTAAGGTATCATCGACCGTGAAACACCCTGTATACATAAAATGCACAATAACAAAAAAACCTAAAAATTGTAATTTTTATTTTTGGGTATGTATAGCACATAAACTTTTAAAGCTTTATGCAAAATTGTTGCGTTATTAAAAAATAAAAATAATAAAAACACATATGAACGCTTTAACATAAAAAACACATTTTCGTTTAAATTTTTTATTGAAATCACCTGAGCCTTTATTAAAATCATTATCCAAAAATGCATGAAAACAAGAGTAAAATTTATTTCTATGTTTAGCACTATGGGGCACGGCGTTATAGCCAATAAAATTTAATGAAAATTTCAATTTTAAATTAGCTGTAAATTTAAACAGGAACGGTCTATTGTGTGTGGTCTATAACAAAATGAAATTCGCATATTAATAAGGTTATACTCTAATTACCTTCTGCTATTAGATAAATGCCCTAGGTTACTAAATTGGTTTTTAAAATCAGATAATGTATTGACCATAAAAAGACCTTTAAAATGAGGTATCACTCGAGCACCTCTTTTCTATTAGTAGTAGCTAGTAATGAAATGGGCTTCATGATAAGAACATTTTAAAAACCTTGTTTGGGGGTTTCTTTTGACAAGTCTACCACGAATATTCATACCGCTTTATATGAAAGCGGCGCTTTAGGAAAGACCATCAATGTCAAATTAATTTTTTAACGCAACTTATAGCTCAGAGGAGGATCAAAAGTCTACAGAAATGGTCTTATTTTGTACTCAAAAATACGCCACTAATACTGCGTGTCTTCGGAAGTTCTAACCAAATGGAAAACTATTTAAATATTAACTTTGCTTGACGATAAAATACATCTCTACATAAATAACTCAAAGATAACCGATAAGCTACATTTAGATCCGCAGTGGCAAGAAGCATTTTTGGATTTTTACGACCTCGCGCAGTAAACAAATCGAGGGTGGACGAACATGCGCACTTAAAAGCCGTGGCAAAATACAAACACCGGCACCCCGTGCCCTCCGTCAGCGGTCTGACCGTGACGTTCATTAGCTACCGTACTCCGAACGGAAAACCAGGACGGCATCGACAAATTCTTTCCGATTATGAGGATAGTCTGTTTGGCGCGTTTACCCTCAATTTCCTTGCGCACAAACCCGTTTTTTTCGCTCATAAAATGTAAATTTTGTTTCGCGCAGGTAACAACATTGGCAATCCATCGAGATCAGTGAAATAACTGTATATTGGAAGTACTGGGTGGCTTAAAAATACTTGTTTTCAAATTATTACACAGGTTATTTCCTAACTACGATACGAAACTGTAAATAGTAATTTCTTATGTCGTTTTATGAAGAAAAGTTTGTATAAACATATGTCCGAGGGTGCTTCGTTTCTAAGATACAGGGCGTTAAAGTTAAAAAAGTCGGTATTTTATAAATATCTTTAATACCACAACACCAATTTGGTTGAAAGTTGGTACGTTTGTTTGATGTGATGAAGCGTTTGTAAAGGTCTAACTAGATTGACTTTATTAGGTCCAGTGGCGTCTCAGCGGTCACTACGGCCGATATTATTGAGAGAAAAATGTACGCCACTGGATTTTTATGTACTTTTATATTTTTTCCTTTGAAGCAACTAAAAATACAACTTTTTACTGTCGTACTTTTTTTTCATATCGGGCTTTGTATTTAGGATATTTATAAAATATCTACTTAAAAAAAATACTTAAATCTCTATCTCAAAAACGAAGCAACTTCAGAGATATGTTTTTAGAAACTTTTTTCATAAAATAACATAGGAAATTACCCTTTAAAGTTTCCTTCCATAGTTATAAATAACATAGGAAATTACCCTTTAAAGTTTCCTCCCATAGTTAGGAAATACCCTGTATTTAAATTTAAAAAAAAAAGTATTTTTAGGCTCCCCTGTACATCCAACAAAGAAATCTTTTTGTGGAAATGTATATTTTCATTAAGCAAGGACTTTTTATGAAGAGGCACTATTTTTTGTAAAGTTAATAATTAAAAAGTTTAATATGGTTGGTAAGAACTTCCAAAGACAACGCTGTACATATATTTATAATAAATAAAAAATAAATAGATCTTTACTCAAAAGTAAAACATAACACTCTTGAAAAGGCGAAGTTCATCCCATACTTTCGTATGGATTAAATAATTTTTGAAACACACATGTATTTCATATAAATATAAACTCCGATTAATATACACAAAATCCCCAAAACTAAGGCTCGTTTTTTCCCTAATAGGATTTAAAATTTAAATAATGACACCAGATTCATAAAAAAATCAGACTGCTCTTTTTTAATTCCGGGCAACTTATTAAAATTTATCCAAGAACAGCTTTAATCAGCGCTGTTTCAGAAGCAAAAATTAAATACTTCAAAGCGTGGAAATGAAGAAAAATAATCCATTATTCATACACTTGTTCGAAGTTCTATTTTAAATTACATTACGCCATTTTTGCGAGCAAGATATATTTTTGTCGATGAACATAAGAAAAAATTTATTAGTTATACACATTTTACGATTTCAGTCATGCTTAAATATTTATTTACACATTAGTAATATTCAAATATTTAATTGTTTTTATTATCTTTTTAGTAAAAAGAATAATAACTGCCATTACGAATTATCGAGGTTTTTCTTTGTCGTGACAATGTCTTATAATTCGATGGACCCGGCTGCAAGCACCAAAAAACATGACTCATGCGGCGTTACCTCGCGCGTTGCATTTAAGACTTGAAGTGCAAGCGAGAGCGCGGAACGAGCGACAAAGAGGCACAATCTCCGTGTTTGGCAGCGTTCGACATTTGTTTCTCTTCTGAATGCGGCCCGCGGACCGTTGTTTCGACAGCCCTGGTTTGGGCAACAAAAGTAAACAACATCAAATTGCGCTAATAAGTAATTTTGATAAAAATGGACATTGCTTATTTTATTTCTGTACCCTTCAAATGTTTTGTCTTTGTAGAATATGAGAAATTTAGAAAAATACTATATTGTATAAGGCAGCCCAAAAAAAAATTCATGACGTAATAAAGGCATTTTTTATTTGAGGTTGCTTTATGACATATGGATCTTTGACTTTACGGCGATTTTACTTCCCGCTTTCTATTTTATGTGTATCCGCCCTATTTAATCCACAGAAGTTTTATTTTACACCAGGGTACAATGCATAGAGCAATAAAAACTCTTTAAATGTGTTTTTCTGAGCGTTTCTGTTGGATTTTATGGTCTTGCGTAATAAGTCTATTTACAGTTTTATGTTTTATCTGTAATAAATTAAACAACAAGCGGAATCCAGAAAAGAAACTTTACTGTCATAAAATAATATTAACACATAGTTTATCGCAAGAAAGTGAAAATGATTGATTAGAAGATCTTTGGTTTTTTCAGGTTGTTTATTACGTTTAACCCTTTTTTACCAATTTAAATCGATTAAACTACCCAAATATTATTTGCAAGATTGGCTTGGTAAATAGTTTCATGGATAATAATTGTAAAAAACCCTCTACCGCTTTGAGGTCTTGAGTTTTTGATTTAAAAATAAAAACCTACGACCGCTGGGCGGTCTCGTGTTTTATTAAATTATTCTACATTCAACTATTTTCCAGAAAATCTTGCTCAAAATATGTTTTTGGTAATTTAATTAATAAAATGTATGGGTCTTGTAATATAATATACCGAATCAGCTAAACAGCATAACACATAGACAATGTGAGGATAAGAGCTATTGCTTATACAGTATGATTATCTCGTAAACTTTGCTACTACCCCGTATAACTTACCTTGCAACGTATGCATCATTACGTTAGACGTACAAGATAAGTAGATTAAAGTTTCTAGTAGCTCCCTAATCTTGCGGCGACCCAAAGCGCTGTTGCTGTTCGCGATATTCCGTTTGAATAAGGGATTTGGGGAACTAAGATGTGGGCTACATCAATAAATTAAATTTTGGTTTCTCAGAGCTCGCACTACACTAAAGACATTACGGAATTAGTATTCATTTTCTTCCCGTTAGTAAACTAATTGTTTAAGCTTTAAATAGATATTTGCCAAGTAACTACAAAGTAACTATAAATTAAGTATGCCCAGTTTTACAATTACCCAGGTCAGTTAGGTTCACTTGAACTCAACTGGTACATGAACTTATCCATTTAACGGCCGTATTCACCAAGCTCCAACTAACATTTATCAGACTGATAACCTTCTAATGCCAATGACAAAACTATAGGCGATCAGTCTGATAAGTTGTTTGGAGCTTGGTGAATACGGCCATACATCTATTGCTGTCAGTTTTGGCATTTACATGACAGCAGTATATTTTAAATGAACTGCAATAATTGCATAATTGTAAAACTGGGCATTGGTGTTAAATAATATATATTGTATCAGCTAAAATCATGGGTCCGTAAATTCCATTGTTCCCAAGATAAAAGTGTCTTATACATGTATTCTTTTTTAATATCTTAAATATGATTAACTTAATTTTGTTTTAATTTGGCAATGTTATACAGGGTGGGCCAAATTAAACTTGCACACTTTTAGCTAATAATAGCTTTTTATTTGTTGCGCCGATCTTTTTATTTTTAAAGGGCTAATAGGTAGGTATGTTTTCTCTGGGTTTTCTAATTTTAGTCAAATAGATTTAGACAGAACTGGACTTACGGGACTTTTTCTAAAATACTGTATTTAACCTCGTTGCAAAAGATATTTAATTTACCTACAATTAAGCTAATACGTTTTTTTTTTGTAGACAAACTATGGAAAATGATTCAGTAAAAGCGAATCTGTCAAAAAATTTAGGGATTTACGAAATATAATTATTTTTGATAAATAACGGAGGAAAATATCCTTTTAATATTGATAATAAAATAGAAATAATATAATATACTTTTTCAAACTGTAAAGTAAGGTTAAGTCGACTCGCAGGGTCACTTTGGCAATTCTTTGGTGTATTGTGGGTTGTCTCTTTTGAAAACTTGCCTAGTTTCTACCGCGAAGATCAGTTAGGTTTTAGGTTTTGGGTTTACTCCATTAGTGGATCAGTTTATTTTAATTTTAACTTTAGACTTAAAATCTAAATTGTGTAGAAAGTTTTAATATTTATGTGTTTGAATAAGATAAAAAAGTATGTTTCACTTTGACAAATCTGTCATATTTTAATGCGGTGTTGTGCGCCAATTTGTGAAGGTGGCTATGCACGAACGAAAACTTTTTTTTTTTGATCGGAAAATTGAGTTTTCCACTCAATTTTTAAGCGGAAAATGCTATTTTACAGGACTAATTTACTTTCCAGTCTCTCATTTACTTTCCGGTCCCTGATATCAAAAAATCCTGTTAGCCATGACAAAAATTGTCAGAGTTCAATTGTTACTATTTGACAGTTCAAGATGTTATAAAGTAAAGAAAGCATCATTTTGCCAAAATGGAGTCAGACATGGAAAATCCAGATGAAATAATTGAAGCAGCGTCCTTATTGTCGTTTAAATATAACACTAAAAATTTACACAGTTTTTTGTTTCCGGTCAATTAAAAAAATTATGTACGATACTCGACCGGAAATAATTTTTACGGGTCTCCTCAAAACTACAGGACTCGCCTACGGCTCGCCCTGTAAATGTTTTTCGTCGACCCGTAAAATACCATTTTCTGGTCTATTAACGTAAATAGCTATTGTTTTCATAAGAGCCTAGAGGAAATAAAGAAAAAACTAATAAAACGCAAACAAAAAGGCGCTTATGAACAGTGGAATAGGGCCCCAGTTCTGTTTAAATCTATTTAACCAAAATTGGCAAACCTAGAAAAAACATATCTGCCTACTAGCCACTTTAAAAATAAAAAAGATGGGCGCAACAAATAAAAAGTTATTTGAAGTTAAAAAGTGTGCAAGTTTAATTTGGCCCACACTGTACAGTGTGTCCCAGGATAGGTGTTACAAGAGGACAAATGGACCAAAAATTTTTAATTTTAAAACAAAATTTTGGGAAAACTGGTCGCATGGTCCAAAAGTAATGAATACAAGATTTTACTCTAATTGGTATTATATAGGGCCAGTTATAACTAAAAATTTGAATAATGCCTAGGAGCTAACTACTTTTATTTTTAAAAATATAACAAATTTGTATGAGTAGATGTTGTAGAAAATTAAATTTTATGTCAAATTTTGTAGTTAAAGCATGATAAGAAAAAAATGTAATTGTTAATTTTTACATTACACATTTCCACCTAAATAATGGGCAAGAGTAAGCAAAATTTACAAGAAAATAAATAATTAAAAATATATATTTTTTTAATTTGCTGCTTTAAGCCAAGTATTTTAAAAACTGTTAGTGCATAATGTAAAAAAAATCGACAAAAATAATGTTTTTACTTTACCTTAATTCCTTAACTTTAAATTTTGGCAACATTTGTCCTCTTGTAAAACCTATCCTACGACATAGTGTATAAGGCATTAGGGGGTAACTTATCACTAACGTAGATTACATTTAATAAGTCCAGTGTCGTCTCGAGCGGCAACTAAAGAATATTGTGAACAAAAAAACCGTACGCTACTAAGTGTGCAAATGTGTGTAAAATGTTTGTACTTTTTTAAAGTAAGCAAATAAAAATACAGCTTCTATCACTCCTAATTTTGTTCGTATCCCGTTTAGTTTAGGAGAAAAAAATCCACTTAATTACAGATGTATAAACCATAAAAGAAACATTGCGGGATTACTCTTGTTTTAAAAATTGGGTTTTATAATTTTATATTAGCAATTATGTAACAACAACAATTAATAATACTTATTTAAATAAGGTTTATATTCAGTCTAACAACTTTTACTAAAATAAGTGTTTTTGACATCTTTAAAGTTTGTAGAAGTTCGTGTATGTGAAGTTTGAAGTCAATAATTACCACTGTATCTTGGGAACAAATAATTTGTGGAACCATTATAATATAACTTTTTCTTAAACTTTTTAAATGTAGAATCTGCCCTATAATTTCCTTAACGAACATTCTGTAACACCCTGTATACACCAAATGCTTTTGGGTTAAAAAGGAAGTCTTTGGTAAAGAACATTTTTATTTTAAAGTTTGCGAAAAAGTTTATTTCTTAGTTAGTTCTGGTTATTTAGATACAGTATTCACTTTTAAAAGGAATTTAAGATAGTTATTTTTCCAATAAGGTAGGGTAGGGCGGGGCTAGTTCTGGTTAGAGGTAAGTTGGGCAATCAAAATATCTCAAAAACTACTGACCGCACGCGAAAGCATCAAATAGCATAAAGAAGGGGTTGCGCGAGAGGAACTCATTGTGCGACCACTAGTGGTGACGCCGCGATCGAGAAAAGTATCCGTACGCATTGTTTATTTTGTGATTAAAAAGTAAAATAATTGCAAGCCGGAAAATTTTATCTGTGATAGTTAAATGTATTCCGTTCTCAATCAGGTAAGTGGTAATCTTAAGTAAATTTATTGCAGTTTAATTATGCATAAAGATTATGGATATAATTCTAACCGGTTTTCTAATAAATTTACTTTTCCTTTAAAATTTCAGGTTAGGGTTAGTTGAGCTACAGTTGCCCAACTAACCCCACGGTTTTAAGTATGAAATGTTTTTTTTTATTTTTGGGATACGGACTTATAACAGTAAGACTACTAGAGACTCCTCAGGATTTAAAAGAGGCTGCAACCCGAACTTAGTACAAGCAAAAAGAAAAGAAATTTTCTCTGGAAATAGTTTGACCATACCCAAGAAAAGGAGCCAAATCAAACAGAAGATAGAGAAAAGCTGCAATTTTAACAGATACAGAAGGCATTACAAGAGAAGCAAAATAAAACTGCCTAAAAAGTTTAAAAAACGAAGATGAATTGATAGGTATTAAATTCAATAGTTCGAAGCTAGGCACGTTGCTGTTTTATTAATGAGATTTGTTGTTTTGTCACTATAAGATTTTAAATATAAATAGCAAATTGTCAAAATGTATTTTTATTGTTAAGGTATCTAACATTCAAGCCATGATTTGACTATACTTTCTAAGTGCTCCACTAGCCCCATACCCTTGCTCAACTTACCTCAGCTATGGGGTACGTTGGGCATACTTGACTATCTACATTAAAATAGATGTAGCTCCTAAATTTGACTTATTAGAAAGAAATTACTATGGACACTATTAATAAGGAATAAATTGCTAATCCATCAGTATGCATTATAAGCCATTAAGACTTATTTTTGAGGAGCTATAACCGATCAAGTGAAAAATTGCTCAACTAGCCCCGCCCTACCCTACTATCTACATTATCAAAAACAACGTGTTTTTTATGCATTCAAAAACAGTAATGCGAGATTTAAAATAAAAGCAACCAATTATTAAGAGATCTCCATTTTTAACTACTATAAATAAACATCAAAAAATATTTTTAATAATCTGAATACCCGTTAAATAACTTTGCTCCACTTTAAGAAAGTAATAACGTCAATTAACCATCTAGATGGCAACAAATATGTTGCTCAGCCGGTTGCAGAAAATAAATCTTTTAATGATCCCATTTTAGAAATAAGTTCGATGTTTTGCATTAAGTTTTTGCATACATATCCTGTTATAGTTGTTGATTAAAACCGTGTTTGGAATTATATATTTACAGTTAATCCCAAGATTTATCCTAATGAGAAGAAATAAATCATCGGAAATAATGATTTAGTACATTTGCCATAAAATATCAAACCTTGCGTCGAATAACTTTTAATTTCTTTTTAATATAGCTACATATTTGGTTTACACAAATAAAAAAAGACTAAAAATGGCAGACCTATGCAAGCATATTAAAAATATGTATGACTTTTAGATGCAAGACCAGATATAGGTATCCATCAGAAGTAAAATGAAAATACCACAAAAACTGATACTTTTTCAATTTTTAATTTTATTCCAAAACTTTTTTGCAAATATGACTTTGAATGCCGGTTATGTTTTTACCCATTGGTACTTCAATTTTTAAGCCGGTCCCAGACAGTACGTCATTCGCCAAACTTCCTGAAGCGAGTGGAAGAATGGAAGAGTGGCTACGTCACGCTTCGCCAAGCATTCGCAATTCCAGACGCTTCGCTCTTACTTTAATGCACATTCGTTATTATTTTGTCTGATCAGTGCAGTACCATTTGTGCTTTGAGTGTATAATAATAGAGTGAAACAACGATTTAGTTAATACATTTTTGGATCTCTACGAAGAAATCTTTGGAAACCTAACGATCCAAATCATAAAAACCGAAATTCAATTTACGATGAGAAGAAAGGCTTTTAAGCATATTGTAGTGCAAATTTTACAATTACTGATTTAAAGGAAAAAAAAGACTTACTGATGGCCATATTCCGCCAGCAAATAATCAAAGTAAAGGCCAGTATAAAGATAACATCCGCCATCTTTTTTTTCGGCGTTTAAAGTAAAATTTTCTTGCTAACCGTATTCGTCGGAGTGGTTTAAACCGTGTTCGAAAATGATGATATAAACATGAGAATCAAGAAAATGTAGGTTTTCAAACCGTTGCTTCACAGCGCAATAAGCTTCTAGGTTATGATTATGATTTTAATTTTTTGGGGTTAATATGTACTCTAGTTTACACCAAATATAAAAATGTTTCACTTGCCATTTACATCCATGTTAAAAGTTTACAAAAAATGGCCGAAACAAAGTTTTTAATGAATTCGATGCATACGCCTGCTTGACAGAGATAACTATATTGTTTTTAAACCATTGTCCGCGATGTATTCAAACACGGTTAAATACGTGACGTATATGACGTCACCGTTTAGCAAGAAAATGAAATGTTTTAAAAATGTTTTGAACCGTATTAACAACAAAAAATGGGTTAAATTTATTTTCTCTTAACTACACATAATTATGAAAGCTACAGCAACAATGGCTTGATCGTCCGCGTATATGTTCATTTTAAAACCGACAATCAAGACTTTGCCGTTGCTATTTGCCAAAATAGAAAGTGGTATGGGAAGTCAACTCAAACTTGAAAATTGTGCTTCGCTGAAGTATGAAGATTCGTTTTTTGCCAACGTACGTAGTGTCTGGGACCAGCCTTAGAGGTTTATCTATCGAAACTAATAGTGGGGAGCCCATCCTGCCAAATGGAAATTTATTCGAGTGTCATAGAGACTTATTGGATTGCAAAGCTTAGATGATAAGGCGAAAAAAATGTTTTATAATGTATACCTTTTCATCAGTGGGGAAGCAGATTTTTAAATATGTCAAAAAATACTGTTGTATCGAAATATATATTTTTCGATAAGTATCCTTGAATTATTCTCATCAAAATAAAACAAATAGCTACCTTTAAGAATGTCAAAATAATGTTTTTTACAAGTTTGTAGCCTTCCGCTTTCTTTAGGTCACTCTCAAATTGTCGGAATAGTGGAATATACACTGTTAAGAATTTAATTAACTTACCCCATCCTAATCTGACGCGCTCGCAAATGTCTGATGGATATATTTTAGTTTTTTATCATCGGCCTTGTATACGTGGCTCATATTTAGTAAAGGTACTTAACTGGGTATGAGGTATCCTCCGGTATATTACTCCGCCGCGCTGTAGAAATCCCGAAGTGGCCCCCTTGGGTCCCCTACCATAATACGTGTACAAATTTCTATAACAGACCCCTGACGTCAAAATAGGTCATTTTAAGGCAAGTTGGTCTCCCTATCTAAAATTGCTTCGTATATTCGGTAAAAATATTTATCTTTATCCCTACTTAAATATAACGCAAATAATAAATATCCCTTAAATACATTATCTCCTTAACGCGTTATGTTATTTCACAGTAAAACTTTGCAAATAATCCAAAATATCAAGCAAGAAAACAAAAACAGTGGTGCTTACAACCGCAAAAGATAATTTCTTCCCACACAAGCACTACCGGGGGAAAATTTTCAATTTGTCATCGCCTTAAAATTGTTTTTCCACCCTATTAAAGAGAAACTAAGCTTTGGAGTAAGAAGAGTCTTATCGCTAGAGACCTTTATTTACGGTAAACGGTATTTTAAAAGTACCTTTTGTCCCTTTAAATAATATTTCGGAAAATTTGTTGTTTTGTCTTTGTGACATCCCACGAAGGATTATGCCTAAATACCGGAGTACCGTGAGAGTCGGGTTATTAAATGCTTCGCATCCTGTTCCGTTGTCCAAGCATTAAAACATGTAATTTTTGCATTTCACATCAAATTTTAGACAAGGCTGTAGTGCCACCACGGACGTTATTTTTAAATAACTAAGTACTACCCAAAAATGTCTCTCCGTCCGGGAATTGAACGGGCGACTTTTGGCTTCCGAGACCAAATCTCTGTTAACTACCGCCTAGCCACCGGAGAGACAACAATTTTAGGATTAAGCCAGCCAAATTAATTATATTAAAATAAACATAAACACTGTTATGGTAGATTTACATCAGACATTTATCGCATGATTTAAATCTTAAAACTTACCATCCTAGGATAAGTACCCGTAAATTTAAGCTAGAAAAGCAGTGGAACGATAAAAAAACAGTTTATGATTAGTCCCTATTAGCAGTATCATTTTCATATTGTGCTCTCGCATTTAAATAGCGAGTTTAGCGGCGAAAAATTATGTAGCGGCAGACCGATTTTTAAGAAGCTCGGAGCAGTTTTTTCAGGGTGACTATTTTTCTTTTGCAAACAATTTCCAAGAGAAAGCTTTTGTCAACAAAGAGGGGATAATGCGGGATTAACATAACTCTGCGCCGTTTCTTTGTCTTGTTACGTGGCTTATTTTATATAAAAATATCGTTTTTTAGGATCTAAGGGGATTTGTGCGAAACGGCTAAAAACGGAAAGGTGATTTGGTTTTTGGGTACAGTAGATAGAAATAAGTAAAGAACACATTGTAAACTAGAAAATTCCTAATACTCTATAACACAGACTGATTTTTTAAGAGACTGGTTATCTAACTTTTAAACTTTAAACTGTCTAATAGAATATGGTTAATTTTTAAAAAATGCTTACAGTAAAATAAGGATCAAGTACTATCCAAAATACCGTCATTTATTAAAAATATTAAGTTATTTAAGTGACTAGTTTTGCAAAAGGTTGGTTGTCCGATGGACATTTTTGAACTTTTTAAATTTTTAACTGTCTCATTGAACATATTTTATTTTTGACACTTATATGATCTTAAATACCATAATTTAATAAAAAATATTAATTACTAATGTATTTCTGCTGCTTGTCCGACGGATACATAAAAAAGTTAACCACTCTTTTTGCGAACCTTGGTCGAATGAGGCCGCAGTTATGATAGAAAAAGTCTCGCCGCAAATTGAACCCAGCACACGCACAGCACACGCGCAGCCCACGCGCAGCCCACGCGTGCATAACTTTGTAAAACATGCTTTTAAATGGAGTGGCGCATATTGGACCCAGCCCAGAGCTAGCCCATTCTGCTGCCAGCCACGCGTGGATAGGTTTGTGTTCGCCGCACAGATTTCGTGGGTCTTGTGCAGCATGGGTTTGTTTTAAAAATCTGAAATATGGTTGATCCCGAATTGGGTCCAATATGCGGTAAACTGATTAAAAACGTGAACGTGGGTAGGATGGGTTGAGCGTAGGCTGCGCGTGAGCTGTGCGTGGGCTGGGTTCAATTTGCGGCGGGCCAAACACATGATAAATGGTCGCAATCAGTTACCAAGAATACTAACTTACCGACAGTGGACATATTACGCCATTTATATTTTAATTTAAAAAAGATATCGTGGTTGTCTGATGGACATACGGTGAGACAGAATTTTTCTGGGACCAAGTATACCGGGTGCCCATGAGATCACTTTCCAGATGCCATTTTTTAATTTCTTTATCGATACCAATAAAATATAGCAGAGGTGTTAAACTAACGAAAAGTCATTTTCAGGTGTCAATGATTGGCTTTTACGACTTCCGGTTTTACCGAAAATGACTAAAACTTTTGATCTTCAAATGGGACACCCTGTATATTT
This sequence comes from Listronotus bonariensis, assembly GCA_014170235.1. Lineage (NCBI taxonomy): Eukaryota > Metazoa > Arthropoda > Insecta > Coleoptera > Curculionidae > Listronotus > Listronotus bonariensis. Next base: position 17,596 of record JACEGR010010315.1, read on the forward strand.
TTTGTTTTCGGATTCTCCAGATCATTTTTAGTCGGAATACAATATTTTTAAAACAAATTTTGGTCTAAAATCATTCCTCATACTTTACTTACTTTCAGAAAAATACGAAATCAATTTTATCTTTTAAAAATTTTTAGTAGAGGACTCTAAACTTCATTTTTTAGTTTTTTTACCCTACCTCAAAAACCAAAATGGGACCGTATCACTTTCATAATATTTTCAAATGCAGTATTTTAAAGCGAATCCAACGATGTAAAACCCTACGACACTTTCTTTAATTAAAAAACCAATTAATATTTAAGTAAATGATCTTCTTAATACTGAATGGCGTACGTCGCAATTTATCGTAGTTGCCATGAAAACAGAAACTGATAGAATTTGTTGTAAAACAGTTGCTTGTGTTCCTTTACAAGGTAAAAAAATAAAAACATAATTTTGTGTTTTTGTATCTCCTACGATGTTAAAATAATTTTAAGTTAAATCTGGTACTTGGATAATTTTTTATTGTTAACACCAAATTTAACCTAAAAATTATTTTAACATCGTAGAAAATACATAAACACAAAGTAATGTTTTTATTTGTTAAACTTTTAACTAAACACAAGTAATTGTTTATACAACATATTCTATTAGTTTCTGTTTTCATGGCAGCTACGATAAATTGTGAAGTACACCATTTAGTATCAAAAACATCATTTACCTACATAATAAATGTTTTTTATGCTTGGACAAACCACGAAGGCTAAAAGCCTAAATACTAACGTACCGTGGGTGTCTTGGATGTTGTTTTTTAAAAGAAAATGAAGCAAAGTGTCTTAGTGTTTTACATCGTTGGATTAGCTTTAAAATACTGCTTTTAAAAATATTATGAAAGTGAAAAAAACTAAAAAAGTAAAGTTTACAGCCATCTACTAAAAACGTTTAAAAATATAAGGTCGATTACGTATTTTTCTGAAAGTAAGTAAAGTATGAGAAGTGATTTTAGAATGATCATTGTACTCAAGATGTAAAATAAAAATAGTAATAATATACAGGGTGTCCCATTTAAAAATCAGAAAGTTCCACTCATATCCGGTGAAACCGGAAATCGTAAAAGCCTAACCTATTCACATAAAAATGACTTTTTGTTAGTCTAACAACCCTACCAAATTTTGTCAGTATCGATAAAGAAATAAAAAAATGGAAGCCGGAAAGTGATCTTGTGGGCACCCGGTATATGTAAAAAGAGCCAAACTAAATAATTAATAAAAAAAGCATATCTTTTCTTAACAAATAGTATATTCATATACTAATTTAAATAATTAATTATTAAAATTACAGTTATTTAAAAATAAAAGCGTTTTTAACACGCTTTTATTAGCTTGGGTTGTATCTATCTATCTATCTATCTATCTATCTATCTATGTAACGGAATCTTTGAGCCTAATTTTCACCAACTTCCAGCGATTCGATTTCTTTGAAACTTTGCACACGTATAAAGGACCCATGACAATGCAATAATCTGCAAACAGTATCCCGTTATCCTGATTAGGATCGCCAGGATAAATAAATTCCTTTATAGATTTTCTGTTGGAGAGTAACAGAGAAATAGCTAATGCGCGATCTGCGCATTCGTGCAGTTTCAGACGTACTCTCAGCATAAGGCAGACAGAAACTTGTTCGGAGTAGTTGCGTTCTGAAACCCCATGCAACAGTGAAGCTTTAAATAAAATGATGAGATTACGAAATAGTTTGTAAAACATTTCAATATCACATGACCGCAGAAAACTAATTGATATATCGAACTAAAAAATGAAAAATAAATAATAGTTTAAAAAAACTAAAAAAACACGCTTTTATATGCAACCGAACTAAAAATTAGAAAATAATTTTTCATTACAAAGAGTTTGTCACTTCAGAATAAAAGCGTGGGGTGCTTAATATATTAAATGTTATAATTATTTTATTTGCAAATATCTATGAGGGAAAAGTTATGAAAAAATAGTAAAATGCACCCCACGCTTTTTACTCTGAAGTGTCAAACTCTATGTAATGAAAAATTATTTTCTAATTTTTAGTTCGGTTGCATATAAAAGCGTGTTTTTTTAGTTTTTTTAAACTATTATTTAT
>JACEGR010010316.1:0-19700 GCA_014170235.1 Listronotus bonariensis
AGACCAACATTATAAATAAATTAGCAAAAAATGAAAACTATCAGATTTCATGCACGGTCTTATGTATATGGTTACTGGACTATAAACCCTAATATGATAATAATAATAATAATAATAATAATAAACAAATCTTTATTTCAAAATTACATAAAGCTTACATAAAATGAAATAGTGTCAAAATACAAAGAAAAGAAAAACAAAACCAAATTAGCTAATTGTTAGTAATTTTCAAAAAGTATTCGTTCAAGTTATAAGGTTCAATATCCACTAATATTTTAAACACAGTTTTTTAAATTTACTTAAATTGTCTATTTGTTTTATGCGAATAGGTAAACTATTATAAAAACGTATACAATTATAATATGCACCATTCTCATACATCGTTAATCGGTGTCTCGGAAAGCTATAGTTTAATGTTCGTGTGTTATAAACAGTTTGAGACTCACTACTACTAAATAAAGATATGTTTTTACGAAAAAACAATATACACTCCTGTATATAAACTGCAGCGACGGTGAGAAGACCATTTTCTTTAAATTTATTTCTACAGCTTTCTCTAAATTTAAGTCCTAGGATCGTTATGTACCTTATATTGTATGAAAACCCTCATTTGGGGGCCCCCTCTAACTGGGGGCCCAGGGCGAACTGCCCCCTCCCCAATCGGTACGCAAGTGCCCAGAAACCCAGCAAACAGCGTCTTATTTAAAATACCGTCCGTGGTGGCATTACCATGTTGTCTAAAGGTGCTATAAAATGCAAAACTGTATGTTGCAGTGCTTGGACAACGTTGACGGATTCGGGAAATGATAAGTTAAAAATCTAAAGCTGCGTACAGACGTGTATAATGCAACGCAACATGCACGTAACAGGGTCTCAATGTCGTTGCAGCAACCTTCTTTGCAAATAGGAGTATCCACATTTAAAAAGCACATGTTGACCAACGAGGTTGTGCAAAATCTTTTTCAGTTTAACCTTTTGCTTGATAGAAAAAGCCGACCAACCAAAAGATATTATCGCTGCTGGAATTTTGAGTTTTTGAGGTGGCCAGTTAAACTTTAATTAATGTGTTTTTATTAGTAGTGTTGAAGTAAGAGCGAGTTTTCACCTTATAATTCCAAGACCCCCAGTAGATCTGTTTTCATCATGTCATAATATTTCAAAAGACGTGGTCAAACACAAAAAATGATCTTATAAGACTAATTTTCCTTTATTGCTTTTAGGGTGACTACATCTGGGCCAATCAAGTAAAAAATGGCGAATTTGATATTCCCGTCGGTGGTAAAATTGTAGCAATAGAATCCAGCAGGGTAAAAATTCTAGATGACGATGGAAATCAGGAATACGTCTCCAAACAACAAGTGCTCAAGCACATGCACATTACGTCTGAAAAGGGCGTTGATGACATGATTAATCTTGGAGATCTGCAGGAGTATGCTATATTAAGAAATTTGCATAAGAGATATATGGAAAGAAGATTTATGTAAGTACAGGGAATCCGGCTTTCGTTGCAATTACAGGGTATCTTGGGTAATATTCGAGATAGAGAGTTGCGGTTTTCGTCAACTGTTGTCACTTTTTTATAAAACAAAAGATAACACTAAAATATTTTTCATGACCTTTTAGTTTTTAACATACAGGGCAAAATTCATTTTTTTCAATTTTCGGACCCCCTTGAATTTTAACAAAAATAAAAATTGATATAAGTAGATATTTTTACGCCGAATTCAATGGTGTAGTTATTATTTTTTAATTTCGTGTTTTTTGAGATATGAACCAAACGTATGTTTTTTTAATGAAATACCCTGTATATTGTTTATTTATTAAAATTATTTTAGGTCTGATGATGCCGGAGACGGCGAAACATGTCACCTAAATTTTTAATATATATTTGACAAATTTGAGACTCTGACTTTGATCCTTAAATTGTAGCTAAATAGCGTATGAGAGCTTTTAAAAAACGTTTAATAGTTAATTAGTATTTTCCATTTACAGACCCTAAATTGATGTTTTTAATTTTAAAATTAAAATTTGCATAGTGAACCATGATATAGATTTCATAACACAAATAAAGTGAGGTCCCAGTTCATAATTTATTTAGATTTTTATGCCGCCGCCAGACATTGGGCCAACTACGACAAAACTTTCGCAAACACCATTGTGTGGACGGTTAGTTCGTCTGCATTCGTCTTGATTGGCCCAACTTTTCCCGGAGTCCGCTTGCTTACAAATAGTTTGTCAAATGTTTCGACAAATAGTTCGACCACAACTTCAACCAATGTGTCGCGGCAGCATTCCAGCAACCCAAAGTTTTAACTACAGTCGAACCTCTATAACTCGAACCTCCACAAGTTAAAATTTTCTCTAAGTCGAAGTTAATTGCTGTCCCTTGTTAATTTGCTACAATTGACACTTATATTCTTTATCTCGAAATTTCTCTAGCTTAAAGTTAATTCGCGGTCCCTTGAGTTTCAAGTTATAGAGGTTCCACTGTACTTTACCCCTCCCAGCACCCCTATTTACCCCACAGTTTCTTAAGTTTGTTCACTTATTAATTAATTAAAAACAACATTTTGAATCACCGCCAATGTTTTTATACTCAAAAAAGTGCCCAAAACCAGTATCTACCCATAATTTTTAGAAAAAAAAATTCGATTTAAAACAACACAATAGAAAACCATATATGAAACTGATACCTTCAAAATTTTTTACTTTAGTAATAATTTTGGTTACAGTGTTTGAGTATTAACACTTTGGCGCTAATCCAAAATGTTCAGTTTTTAATTAACCAATAAGTGAACAAACTTAGGGAACTAAAGGGTGAATAGGGGTGCTGGGCAGGTGAAGTAGCTAAAACTTTAATGTTGCTGTAAAATTTAAACAAATTATAAACTGAGACTCATTATTATTTTTGTTATGAAGTCTATATCATGGCCCACTATGCGAAATTCAATTTTAAAAATTAAAATCATCAATTAAGGGTCTATAAATATAAAATAACTATTAAAGTATTATACATTTTTAAAAGCTCTTATCCGCTATAATTTAATGAATGAAGAATATACAGGGTGTTTTATTAAAAAATCATATGTTTAGTTCAGATATCTAAAAATATAAAATTAAGTAAGAATATCTACCAATATCAGTTTTACTTTTGTTGTAAGTTGCAAGACAACTTGAAATTCAAGGGGTCCGAAAATGAAAAAAAAAAAAAAGAATTTCACCCCGTATGTCAGAAACGAAGAGGGCCATAAATACATTTTAGGGTCATCTTTTGTTTCATCAAAAATTCAAAAGTGGTAACAGTTAGCAAAAAAACGCAAGTCTTTATCTCTAATAATAGCAAGATACCTGCAATTGCAACAAAATCCGGACACACCCTGTACAGGGTGGTGCCGCTTTGTTGCATAATCTCGATTTCGATCAGGGTTGCCACAATGAGTTTTATAAAGAAATTACTAGATTCCAGAAAAAAGTACTAGAGATGTACTAAATTTACGAAATAAACTAAAGCTAAAAAATCGTTTTAACATTGAGTAACTTTTGGTCAATTTGTCGTCTTTTAACACCTATCCTGGTAATATAAAAAAGGTCCTCACGTTGTTTTCTTTCAATTTTCCAAATCTACGGACTATTGTAGCTGTTTTTCCGATCAAAATTGTTTTGAAAAAGCAAAAAAGAAAAAAAAGGTCTTCACCTTTTTTCTTTCAATTCTACGTACTAAATTCAATTAAATTCTAAATCATCACACAGCCACTTCATTTTCAAAAAAAGTACTAGATTTTGATCAGGTACGTCACTAGATCACTAGATTCTATTAAAAAGTACTAGATCTAGTACAAATGTACTGGAATTGTGCGTTAACCCTGATTTCGATTTTTGAAACAAATTTAGTGGTAAAAGTAAATCATGGCTAACTTAATTCGTTCTGGAGTTACAGAGTGTTTTTCAAATTTTGTTAATTTAACCAGGCACTTGTAATTCGCTTAATATTAGAGATGAAAAAAATGTAATAAGGTTTTAGGGATTTTCGCGAAGATATCAGTGGGATACCTATATTTTTTCTATTGACTTTAATTCTAAAGTTATAACGCACAGTTGTTTTTTTTTTTAATGGAACACCCTGTACTTTTGTTATATTTAATTTTTCATAGTTTCGAAAATATAGCCATCGTCAGAAGTTCGATAATAAAATAGCATTTTTGAAATAAAACACTCTGAATATTGTATCACCATTAAAATGATATTTTAAAAACTTTTAGAAAAATAATACATTTAAAATGTTTTTCTCTAATAGTTTCGGAAATATGAGCTTCCAAAGTTTTTTGCGTTAGATTTGTCTAATAAAAATTATATCTCTTATTTTTGGGATTACAGTTTTTAAGGACACCTTTTACCTAAAGATAACATATATGGGGTATAGAGTGTTCCATTAAAAAACTAAGATTTGTGCTATAACTTCAAGACAAAAATCAATTGAAAAAATATAGGTACTTCACAGAATTCTACATGAAAATCGCTAAAACATACTTACTTAAATTTTTTCTCTATATCTAAAATTAAACAAGTTACCAGTGCCTGGCTAAATTTAAAAAATAAATAAACACTCTATATCTCCAAAACGACAAAAGTTGGCAATGATTAACTTTTATCTCTAAATTTGTTTAAAATATCGAAATGAACATTGTTTAATCAAATTTGTTTAAAATATCGAAATGAACATTGTTCAATCAAATTTGCTCTATCACTTTTAATTTTCGCTATTCCCTACAGGTCAACGAAAAGTCGCCACCCTGAACAAATTAAAACTTAGATAAAAAAAAATGGGTTTATGTTGATTTTAATATGTAAATGGGCATTTCTCTGTAAGCTCATAAAAATGCTGTCCCTGGTAAATATTGTTAACATTTGTCAAAAATCCATGTCTTATTTTAAAGAACATTGTATTCGGAAAGAATGTGAACTTCACAACAATTTGCGTTTTATTTTTCTTAAAAAACTTTTGTAAATATTACTGTTTTTTCTATTATGCAGGCAGGGGACTGTTTAAAAATTCTGGGGACAAATGTTTGTTTTACGAAAATCTAATTTAAATATATTTCTTTATAATATATTAACTGTTTATTGTATGTACTTTTAATAATTTCCTCGTAAATCTAATTTTTGGGCGAACATACGGTGTTGGGGTAGCCAGAGGACTGTATTTTTAGAGGTGTGTGCCGGTAAAGTTTTAGGATTAAAGTTTTATTAGAAGTCGATAAAAGATATTTATTTAAATATTTTAATTACTTTTTGGAAGAGTCGGTCGGGACAAGCCGATTATGAGTTTACAGAGAATTGTCCAAATAATGAATAAGCTGTTCTTATATCTAAACGCTTGTTCCTATAGCAGTTAGAAACCGTTTGCAAACTGTCAGATCATGCGCACGAGACATAAGTAGATATTTTTACGCAGAATTCAGTGGTGTAGTTATTATTATTTTTTTTAATTTCGTGTTTTTTGAGATATGAACCAAACGTATGCGCACGAGACAAAATTCAACGGATTTTATCTCCTGTGCATGAGCTCTGACGGTTTGCAAACTGTTCCTGACTGATGTAGGAACAAACCTTAAATTTATGTTTATTTCAGACTTATACAGGAACTATGTTGGTAGCGGTCAATCCTTATGAACTTTTACCAATTTATACAAACGCTCTTATTAATGAATACAGAGATAAGCACTTCGACGAACTACCACCTCATATATTTGCAGTAGGGGACAACAGTTACACTAATATGAAAAAACAAGGCTTGATCAGTGTATAGTCATCAGGTATGATACTTTTTAAACCGTCGGCTTTCTTTCAGGTAGTACTACCGGTGTAAACAATATAAAAATTAGCATCCTGGTACTTTATAATAAGAATATAAACCAGTTAAATTTTCAAAGGTCTACAAAAAAACAATAAAAGCCCATGGTCTAGCCTCTATATGGATTGTGTCAAAAAACCTGATGCGTCCGGAGTTCAAAAATAGAGAATTGTAATCGACTTTAGAAAATTAAATCAAAAACCATTCAGGATAGGTTTCCTATTCCAAATATTGATAAAATACTAGACAAATTAGGAAGAGCCCAATACTTCACCACTTTGGATTTAGCTAGTGGATTTCACCAAATAACCATGCATAAAGACAGTATCGAAAAAACAGCCTTCTCAACTGACCAAGGTCATTTTGAATTTTTAAGAATGTTAGAAGCTATTATTGCTTTTAACGTTGATCTTTATGGGAAATCGCAGATTTTATTTTACTTTAAAAAAACTATTGTTCAGATTTCAATGAAAGTTGTATCAACGGAAGAAAAAAAATTTAAACATTTTAGTTGATTAAAATTCGACCTTTAGAGCTTGTGATAGGAGTAATTAATAAATAATTGAGAAAAATATGCTATGTGACTGACATGTGGCAACACCAATGCGCCCGAAAAAGTTTATCGAATACGGTATATAGGGACATAAAATTAATGCCAGTCAAATACGTTTTTCGGTTACAAGATCCAATAAGTGATAATTAATATCCGAAATTATTAGAAAGCATGTTTTTTCCTAGTGTTTTTAAGTGAACAATTCGACGACTATAATCCGATGTATCAATATTTACGTTAGTTTGACAGGTTAGGTACAGAAACTTTCCATGGTTATCCTTAAATTTATGTGCTACTTGATCTTGTTTACAAATTTGTTATAATTTTTTTCAGCGACAGTTCTGCCTTTTTAATGAAATATATTTTTTTGTGATATTATAAGGGTGGTTTAGAGATGTTATTAGTAAATAAACATAAAAATTTAAAACCGATAACTTGTTAAAATATGCTTGTGCAGTATACTTTTGCGTATGATTTCTATAGTTTTTACGCAGCGTTGCCAAATATAAATACCACGATAGTCAAATTACTTTAAGCACTTATTTTTGTGGTATCGGTAGAACTATCTTAAAAGGAAAAATTAAATTAAATAAGAATTTCTGATGTTAAAAAAATTCTCAGTTTTTATAAGTTTTTATACCAGGGGAAAAATTATTTTTCTTTGTTATGTTGTCCGGACTATTGAATACTATTGTGAACACCCAGAACAGAATAGCATTTAGAATTTTTAAATTTAATCAGGCCATTCTAATATTTCAAAAACAATTCTTAAATAGGACAAAAAAATACATGAATACTTCAATATCAACAAAAGATAAAAATAAAACTTAAAGAATATTAAAGTTAGTAAAACATAACTAGAACCACAGATAGACATACGCAACGCGGACAGATTCCACTTCCAATGACCCAAATTTGGCCTATCGAACGCCGGCTGGTTCGCGTAAAGCTTATTTCATCTAAGTATATGTAAGTACGTACGAAAAGCGATTTGCAAAACGTTTTTAATTGGTCAATTTCAAACTAATTAGGACACGTTCCACAATTCGCAAATTGCATTTCGTAAGTATATGAACTAAGCTTACGTACTAAACTAAGTTAGTTTGGGAAGCTTAAAAATATGTTCTGTAGTTTAGTGTAGTCAGCTTAAAATAATTTCTTTAGTCCATGGCTCCATGGTCCTAGAATATAGTACCCATATGGTAAAATAGACCTCAGTGACGTATAATGGCACCTAAATAAAACTTGTACGTCACATCGTCAAACAGATTAAAAATTACAGACACAATAAAGAGGAATTTTTTTACTGGTTTTAACAGTTTATAGTCCAGATTTAACAATTTTCTCCTTTCCAAAACACTTGTGCGCAAGTAAAATGTCCTGATAAAAAATTTACCGAACAAGGCTCGTTTTGCGATGTTATTTTGATCTAATGGACCAAAAAAACTTCTGCGTTTACTTATATTAGTTTTATTAAAAAAAAAGAAATAAAACGCGCTACGTCATTGTCTGATATCAGTTCGCTATTCGGTCCTCGCCTACTTCAACTGGCTTTAAGTCAAGTGACGTAGTTAATTGTTATAATATTAAAAATAAAAATAGTTCTTGTGCATCAAACACCGATTTTTTGAAAGACACTGACAAGACACAAAACAAATACACATACTCTCATCAAAAACCAGCTAAAATATCTGTTTTTACTACGTCTATGTAATAAAGGACACGGTACCGTTGTCATGCAGATTGTCCCGTCGCTAAGGGTGGGTGTAGCTTGGTAGCCATTAAGGTTATGATGTCGCGGTGTTATTCTTACAGCGTTTGAAGTCTAATCAGTATATATAATCACTAGCTTGATTAGAGAGATGATAAATACTTAGTACTTATTTTCAGTGGGGAATCTGGTGCCGGAAAAACTGAAAGTACGAAATTGATTCTTCAATACCTTGCTTCAACGAGTGGTCAGCACTCCTGGATAGAACAACAAATTTTAGAGGCCAATCCCATATTAGAAGCATTTGGTAATGCTAAAACTGTTAGAAATGACAATTCCTCCAGATTTGGAAAGTATATTAACGTGGATTTTAATGTCAATGGTAAGTTATTATTTATTTTTTTACATTAAAAGAATATTTTCGATCTTAAAAGAGGTTGGAGGGCCAGTAAATATCAATATAACATGAGAAAACAGATAGTCTAGACACGTTGGAGAAGAAAAAAGAGCAGACAAAGTGTGAAGTTGGGAGCTTCTTCATGTGGACCATAAATGGATCCATAAAAGTGGCGTTTAGTTTAAAAAAAAACTAACTAACCAGAAATAAAACGTTAGTCTTAATTTTAAAGCAACTGATAACTTAATATTAGTTTTTTATTATTTCCATGGAATTAATAATTGGTATTTTAGGTGCTATTGAGGGTGCAAGAATAGAGCAGTACCTTCTTGAAAAAAAGTAGGATAGTTTCTGCAGAATGAAGGAGAAAGAAATTATCACATTTTTTACAGTATGTTGGCAGGTTTACCAAAAGATGAGCTGCAAAGATTAGATTTGGGGGAAGCAAAATTATACGAATATTTAAAAGGTACAAATTTGGTCATCATATAAAGCAATAAAAATACCGACACATCGGAGGCGATTTTGACACTATATCCGTATTCTAAAGTAATTTTAAATTTTCATTGACTAAGGGTACATCGTAAAAATCGAATCCGATTGTCCTAGAATTTATCGGATGCAGATAATCCGGTTCTAAATTCCCCTTAAATTGGAAAAAGAAAAACTTTTTAATTAATTTTATTTAATTTCAGAAAATAAGACAAAATAAAAACTCAAACCACAAAAGAATCACTACACTATTTTAGCAAATATTTAAGTTTATTTTATTTTCCACTATTTCATTTCTACACTTATCAGCTGTTTTACTTAACTGTCATTTTTCAAACCTTTTCCAAAACCGTGAACATCATACAAATATAACCTCCGATCGGACTGAACTCAATCGCTTGAAAAACAGGATTGACTTATGGCGTTCAATCCAATTCCTTACTCAATCTGAAACGTGCATATCGCAATTTTTTGTCGGATTAAGTTTTATCCGATCGGTTCAATCGGATTCAGTATAACGATGTAACCGTAGTCATTGTTTTTATTTTTCAAGTGAAACTAAAAACGGACAGAGGTAGGACTGTCTGAAACGTTGTGTGAATAATAAAAAATAAAGACAATGGAAGTCCGAAATTCTTTTAGTATCACTACTGAACCATTGTCTCTACTATATTTAAACATAATTTTTTCATATAACTGCATTTTGCACGAAATACAACAGTTTCATTTATTTTTCTTTAAACCTCACATGCACACAGCCACACCCTTTCCATTTCTACAGGGCGTCCAGTTTTTCTACCGACAAACTTTAAGAGGTGATTCTACAATGAAAATTAGAAAAAACTTTATAAAGGGTGATTCAAATTGAGTTTTCTCATTAAAAGTAGAAAAAAAGCAAAAATTATGAAAAAGTATTTATTTTCCCTTTGAGAGTAGTTCATTACAATTATGCATATAAGATGATATTAAGGAAATAACCCCTGTAGCTCATGTGGCATGACGTCCGTTTCCAGAAAATTTCTACCACTGCCTGGCATAAATTAGGTCTTAAGTTGGTAATTTTAAGTCTGATCACCTGTTTCAGCTCCGCAATGGTGTTTGGGTTATTCTCGTAGACTCTGATACCGACAAAGAAAATAATCTAAAAGAGTTAATTTATAGGATTGTGGTGACCAATTAATGTGGCTGTTACGTAAATTAATGCGACCTTGAAACTTGCCGCGCAGTAATTCATCAATTTTAGGCGAAGAACCAATACTAAAACGGTATTTACCAATCGGTTATGTTGACGTTTAAACAATGCATTATCCATCAAAGTTGTCACCAATTATTACCGTGGTTATAATTGGTTGAACACCTAAAATTGATGATTGTACCGTTTCTGCTGATGTGTGACGTTGTTCGGTCGTATGGTGCTTCATGACTGTTGTGTCCACATTTTATTCTTAGAAATATTATGCTGTCTTTGACAAATTCAGTGGCGTTTTAAAAAAATATATATTTGTCATGTGAAAACCCAATTTGAATTACCATTATAAAGCTATGTATGTCCTAGAGGTCTTTGTTTTTTTTTTAATAAAAACTTTTATATCCATTCAGATGTTTCTAAACATTTTGGGAGACGCACCCTTTGCACCAGAAGAAATTTTTTTGCTTACAAGAAAAAAATAATTTTCACCCGTGTCGTTCAGCAGGTGTTCAAGGTAAATATATTTTTTTTCATTTAGATTGAAACAAATTTGATTTCTGAACTTCTTTATTTGATGCACATACGGTTTTCGCGTAAATACATAAAAATAATTTCTCGGCATAGTCATTTCGTTTTGCTTTTATCAAATTCTGCAGTAAGACGTTACCTTTATTTTGTAATTCTTTAATTAGATAGTAATTCGACCAAGCCAAGAAATGGTTTTAATTTATTTACACAAAAAACCGTACATCAAAAAAAAGAAAAAAAAGTCATGAGATCAAATTTGTTCCAAACTAAAGGGGAATTTTATTAAATATTTTTAAATGCGATAGTTTTTTTTATTATTATTTACCCTAAACACCTTATGGACGACACAGGATTTTTTTTGTTTACAAAAAATGTCTTCTTATGCATAGGAGGCGTTCCCCAAATATTTTAAAAATATCTGAGTTGATATAAAAGTTATATAAAACAATATATATTTTTTAATACCCCTTGCTTTAAAAACTAAGATGTTTAGGACCAGAAGATGCCAGCTTCTTGGTTTAGGGGTGTATAAACTTTTGCGAAGATCAAAGAAAAGGCCCCACCATTAAAAAACTTCAATATTTCTATTAAAGATTTTTTTGTCCCACAATTATTTTGAGAACGAAAAAGGTCCTCACCCTTTTAGACCCAAAAAAAATATACTCACAATTTGTACTATTCCATTTATGTTCCACCTTACAAGGGGCGGCACCCATTAGCGTCACCAGGGCTTTCAAATTATTTTATCTAAAAACTGAGACATGGGACACAAACCAAATTTATGGCAGATGCTATTGATGCTAAGGGGGACACTTTGGTAAAGAATTTGCGAAAAAGTTGATTTCCTCCTCCCACCCCCGCTTGAAAAATCCTCTATTTGTATTGTTTTCGTAAATTTGATCAAATTTTATCAACAAATGCCAAATTTTGCAAAATTATCTGTATTTTTAAAAAACTATTGTTAATGGAAACATTTAAACTTTACAATTTTTTATTTCAGATATATTTTCAGATGCCTCTATTTATCAAAAAAAAAAAAAAACTCAATTATTCGCAAATTCCAAAATAAAAATATTCTTTACCAAAGTGTTCCTCTTAGCATCAATAGTATCTGATATAAATTTGGTATGGGTCCTATCATAGAGTAAGGAAATTATAAGAGTTATCATGGAATAGCCGATTTAAGGACAGGTCATGCGAAAACTCCCAATATAATTTTATTCGTTTCTCGTTGAAATACCGCCAGTTAGTCATTTCAGTAAGCTTACGTGTCTCCCCACCGCTGATGTTACACGAGGCAAGGCTTCGACCGACGCATTTAAAGTGTAAACTGGAAAAATGACAAGCCTGCCGCCAGGCAGCGCTGGAGCCTGCCGCAAAAGCGGTACGAAAATTTTAGCATGCCATGGTTTCTCTTATCCGTAGGTATGTTACTTTATGGTCCTATGTCTCAGCTTTAAAATAAACTAAATTTGAAAACCTAGCGGCGCCTATGGCGGCACCCATTAATAATTACCCCTTAAAGTTTGTCGGTTGAGTTACTGGATACTGTATAATATTTCACCCAATTAGCACAAGACCCAACAATACAAAAAAAAAACTTTTTGTTTATTTAGGTGGAAAAACCCTTACTTGTGACGGAAGAAATGAAGCAAAAGAGTTCTCAGACATCGCTGGAGCTCTTAAGGTGCTCAACTTTACCGATAAAGAGACATCGGACATTTTTTCTTGTTTAGCGGCCATATTGCATCTAGGCAACCAGAAATTTAAGTCCGGGTCATCCTCGCACTCAGAAAGTTCTGAGATCGCCGATCAAGGCTTAAACGATAAAATTTCTAGGTTGTTGGGAGTGGCCAAGAGTAATTTGGCTGAATCACTAACAAAAAAGACTATTTATGCTCACGGAGACACAGTAAGTTTGGTTTCTGACAAAATGAAAATTTTAATAGATATAATAGCATTTGCATTCTTATACGGCTTTAGTTTTCACTCAAATAAATAGGATTCAAGGGATTTTTCCCAACAGGTGTAATAAAAGTGATTTCTTTTTTCTAACTACGGTTTGAAACTTATGGGGTTGATTTAAAAAAAAATTATATAAATGTATGCCCGGACTTGCTTGATTTCTGAGATACAGGGCCTTATTATTATTTTTTTAAAGTCGGCATTTTCTAAATATCTTAAAAACCCTTTAACCGATTTAGATAAAATTTGGCACACTAATTTAATCCAATAAGGTGCTTGTAAAGCTCTACCTAGATTAAAACAATTTAATACAGTGGCGTCTCAGTGGGCACCACAGCCAATATTATAAAGAAAAAAAGTACGCCATTGACTTCTTTTATGAAGTTTTTATACCTTTTCTAGATAAAGCAATAAAAGGTGCAAATTTTCAGTCTCTTGCATGTTCTTCGTATCTCGCTGTGTTTTCGAGAAAAAACAATTACTTTACACTTCAGGTCATTTCAAAAAGTAGCCATAAACAGCATAAAATAAAATCCAAAATTAAAAAATTTAACAGTTTCGACCTTCGTAAATAAGAAAAATGACATAACATATTTTAAGGAAAATAAATGCTTTATTTTTGCTTTTATATCATGTTGTCCATGGGTACTTTTTAGAAAAAAATTAAAGTGGCTTTAATATTTTTATCGAAAATGAAGCTAGATACGAAGAAAATACAGTAGACTAAAAAGTTGGTTTATTAATTGCTTAATCAGAAGAAAATATTAAAACTTTATAAAAAGTCACTGGTGTACTTTTTTCACAATAATATAGGCAAAGTTTTACAAGCGCCTTATTACATTAAATAAGTGTCCCAAATTTTATCTAAATCAATTAAAGCATTTTTAAGATATTTAAAAAATACCAACTTTTTTAAAAAATTAAAGGCTATGTATCTCAGAAATAAAGCAAGTCCGGGCATATCTTGTAAAAACTTTTTTCATAATAAGACATAAGTATTTAGACCCTTAAGTATCGTACCGAATTTAGGAAACACCCTGGATGAAGCTCTCAGCAAACACTATTTGCCGGCAATATACATTTTTCATATTGGCATTGATGGTAAAGCATTGGCAATTGGTGGCAATATTATGCCAACATCTAATACGCATTAAAAAGTCAACCCTAAATAAGCACTCAATTGCCAATAAATTTTACATGCAGGCGAATTGCCGGCAAGCATACAAAAATGGCGGCATACGAATCCTGATTAAATAAAGCATGCCTTTTTGTTGCAGGCAAATAAATAATGGATTTTTGAAGGCAAACCTTCAACGCATATTCATATTTTTCAAACCATATTATTAACATTGGTATTTAACTAACATTAGAGCAATTTTTTTGATCTGTTTATTTATAATGGCAGCTAAACATTATTTTATGTTTTTTTACATACTTTAAAGGAAATGACCTTTTCATAACGTTTTATTGTTACAAATCATGCAAATAAAAATTAAGTCAAACAAAATGTTTATTATGTATATTTGAGAGAATAAAAATAAAATGATGGTAAAATTAGCTAGGTTAATTTCGACCGAAGGTGACAAATTCAAATTTCCCGCTTAGCCGAAATACAAGATTTGACGATTTTGACAGATGAAGCAAAACTGCTTTTGTTTGACCGCTTGGTGCAATTGTTTTCTACGTGGTTTTCTATGTTTTTAGTTCTGGTCTTTTTTAAAGTCAAGATTTTTTTAATAGACATAGTTAAGTGTATTCATTACCTAATTAGTGTGTGTTGTGTGATTAATTGGTGATGGCTAGTCGAGAAGGCTGCGTTGCTAGCAAGTTCCAAAACTTCGGCTGCCAAATATTCCATAACGGCTGCCAGGTAAACGGGGGCACCAGCTCCAACTCTTTCGGCATAATTGCCTTTACGAAGCAAACGATGAATAAGACCTACTGGAAATTGCAGACCGGCACGATTGGACCTGGATTTTGCCTTTCCTTTAACTTTACCGCCTTTGCCGCGACCAGACATTGTCTTTGACTTTTAAAAAACGTTAAAAATCGATGTGCACGCTTTAACCACACTGTCGGTAATGAATACCTTATTTTAAATTTACGTATATATATAAGAAATCGAACGACCAATCACAGCGGGTTACGAAGGTGTTTAAAATCTTTTAAGTTTGTAGTTACTTAAAAAAATATATAAAATTACGGAGTTGCCCTAATAAAAGTTTTAAAGACGTGTTAATAAAATATATTATATATATTTGATAGTTTTTTTACATTTAACTTCTTTAAAATATTTCTCCCTATGTTTTGGATCAAAAAGTTGAATGTAAGTGTCTCTTAAATACTTACTATTTTAGGTGTTTTCATTTGATCTACTATCTTTTTTTTAATTTTTTACATATCTTTAATTTTTTATGGTTTATTGTTACTGTATAAAAATTATATTATGTATTTTTTTAATAATAAAGTTTTCCTGCTTTTTTTCTCATTTTTTTCGATAACAAAATTCTAAATATGTTATTTAACTATTGGGACATTCAAACTTATAAAACTTGCAATACTTGTTTAATGATAAATGTCATTCTCCTAAATGCATTTTTTCATCATAACTTATTAATGATGGATGCCATCACAGTATCTGCAACATGTGGCCCAATAACGGCCAATTGCCCACTTTCGTGTCTTTTTAAACCTTTTTGCCAAGCCTTGCCATTAAAAAGTGTTGGCAATGCCAGTAAATTAAATGTACATGGCCATCAAAAATGTTATATGGGCTTCTATGTGATGGTCTTAAATGTATGTGGATATTTTTTAGATCATTTCTCCCATGTCAAAAGGCCAAGCTTCCGAAGCTAGTAACGCTTTTTCAAAAGGTATTTACGGAAAACTTTTATAGCAATTGTTGAGAAAATCAACGCAGCTATCTACAAACCTAAAATTCCACATAAAAGATCCATTGGTGTTCTGGACATATTCGGATTCGAAAATTTTACAGTTAATAGTTTTGAGCAGTTGTGTATCAACTACGCCAATGAAAATCTTCAACAATTTTTCGTACAGCATATTTTTAAACTGGAGCAAGAATACTACACTAAAGAAGGAATAAACTGGTCACATATTGAATTTATCGATAATCAGGAAGTTCTGGATATGATTGGTTTGAAAACAATGAATATTTTGTCTCTTATTGATGAGGAAACCAAGTTTCCAAAAGGAACAGACTATTCTATGCTGTCGAAACTACACGGACAACATGGTTCTAAGCAGTATTATTTAAAACCGAAATCTGATTTAACTCCTGAATTTGAGTGCAACATTTTGCTGGAGCTGTATATTATGGAGTGAATGGTATGGCACAATATTATTTTTATTTTTAGTTTTAATTATTGTTTAAATAAAGTAATCACAAAAAAAGGTGTTGAGATAATATAGATAATGGTAATTCAAAAAGGAGGGTCAGAACTTGGATTTTCTCCGATTACCACCAAATTATACATATCCCAAAGTTTAACTTTTTTAAATCGATCCCTTTAAAAAATAAAAGGTGAAGGGAGAAAGAAATGCATTTATGTATTTATGTATGTATATGTATATGTAGGATGTATGGTTCAATGAAACGTCAGCACAAATAACATGTGGTGCATGGCGTAGCGTGCCTTGGAGGGGCCCCTAATCACAATGAGTTAGGGGCCCCAAAAACCAATACCCACTTTCCCCTTGGAGAGGTCATACAAAAAAAAATTGAAGGGCAAAAAAAAAGGTCCTAACTATCCACTATCTAAAAACATTGGTTTTCTTATTTCAGCATTGCTTTTTTCGTTCCTATCAAAAAAAAAACCCAATTTTACCAACAATTTTGCAGTTATCTACCAGTAATTTTTGCTTACACACATTTGGGGGCCCCTATACCTTGGGAGCCCCGTATCATTGATACGGCTGATATGGCGGTAGCTACGCCCGTGATGTGGTTATAATATTTATTTAATTTTAATGTTATAGGATTTTTGGATAAAAACAGAGATACATTTAGCCAAGATCTCAAAAACCTTATTAAAACATCTCAAAACGAGATGCTTAGGAACATATTTAAGGACGAATTAAACGGCGAAAGCAATGGAAAGAAGATGGTTACTCTCTCATCCCAATTTAAAACTTCCTTGGAATTGCTTATGAGAACTCTGGGTTCTTGTCATCCATTTTTGTCCGGTGCATTAAACCCAATGAATTAAAAAACCACAGGTAAGTCTTATTATTATTCTCTAAAAGGTCCAACACGACGTATCCCATGGCTCCGACCCCATAGGGCGTCGTGCGGAAGGCCATTCATATCGAAGACCACTTCTCGCGTCCGCTCGGTCAGTGATCTTCGGCCAAATTCATTTGCCTCAGTAGACGAAGGGATCCAAGGACAACAGATTTCTGCATCTTCATCACCAGTTGTTCGGGTGTATTTTGACATGCTGGAATGTACCTCATTTCCCCTAATATGTTATTCTTCATGCCTCCCAAAACGCCAATTATCAGGACAACCAATCGCACGGTATACTCCGGATAGAGCCTCCGAAGTTCGCCAAGAAGATCTTTATATTTGGCTCGTTTCTCCCGTTCTTTTATATCGATGTTAGAGTCAGCTGGGGCGGAGAACTCTATTACATAAATGGTGTGGTTTGTCTTATCAAGGAGAACGATGTCGGGTTTATTCGCTTGAATTTGATGGGTTGTTGGGAACGCGTAGTTCCAGTATATGCGACAGTTGTCATTTTCCACTACTGCCTCAATGTCTCCGGAAGCAAACGGCAGTATTGCTGTTTCATCGATACCGTAGTAATGCCTCAGGTGATAGTAAAGTACCTGAAGAGCGTCATTATGCCGATGGATGTAGCTATTGACAGCATGGACTGGACAAGCTGACAATAAATGCATAAGAGTTTCGGGTTGCTGACGACAGGCTCGACATGCGGTGTCAAGAACGTTGGAAAATTGTCTTCGGTACACAAATGTGTTTATCACCCCATCTTGGCATGCTAGTAAAAATCCTTCGGTCTCAGTCTTAAGCTCGGCGGATTTTAAAAACCCAAACGTAAGCTTTCGAGATAGATCAAGTCTATTGATGGTTCTGTAAATCCATCTCATATTATTATTACTATTATTAATATTATTATTATTATTATTAATTTATATTTTTCCTCTTTTTTATATCGCAATCCCGGCACCACTCAAATTGCGTCATGTGTTTCGTACTATGTTCCCATAGTTTTTTAAACTAGATAATATTTTTATACTGCTAAAATAATTACATTTTTTCCACGACCGTTAAAAAAATGTTTTTTTTTAATCGTTGACATGAAGATAAAGTACTTCATTATAGTACACTACATAAAGTGTTAAAAAAGTTTTTTTAACCCTTCGAAGCTTTTTTTAACTCTTTGAAAAAGTGTTTTGTTTTAATGCCTACTACATCAAACTAAAATATCAATTTATGCAATGTATCAGGAAACTCGACATACACTGACCCAAACGGTCAAGTTACCTTTGATTTCGTCATTACTTCTTTTGGTTCATGTGTTTTAAAATTTTACATTTTGCGAATAAATTTAATGGAAATTATTAAAAATTATGGCTGTACTGAGAAAAATTAAAATTATTAAGTCTAAATAAATGTGCAATGTTACAACAAAATTGTATAAGACTAATTTAAAGACGTTAATAAGCTTACACACTAAATTTTGATATTTTCTATTAAGCCAATTATATTATATTTAAGTAAACTATTTATAAAATCGTTGCATACCTAATAAATAAAATGTCTTGTCAATTTGTTAATTGCCATTTTACTTTCAATTAATGATTCATTATTATTTGTTCATTACTGGTGGATTCATTATGGTATGTTACGGTTTACCATAAAATAACCAAATTCAGTGTGTAAGCTTATCTTATCAACGTGTTCAAAATAATATATTACATCTGTTTAAATGTAGTAGACAATGATTCTTCATGAGTAATACTAAAAGAATTTCGGACTTCCACTAACAGTTTACACTTGAAAACGGACAGAGATAGGACTGCCCAAAACCTTGTGTGAATAGTTAAAATAAAGAAAATGAAATTCCTAAATTCTTTTAGTATCACCCATAGTATATTACAGTTTTGTTGTAAAATCAATAGGGAAGCCAATATTAATTTAAAGGTATCAAAAATTTACATGGCATTTCCTATGGCCACTCTGGCGATGCACCACCAGGTATAGATGTGTAACATATGCCTTTTTAGATTTTTGATAGAGCACTGTGTTGTCGACAACTTAGATACTCTGGAATGATGGAAACCGCCAAAATCAGACAAGCAGGATATCCCATCAGATATGTTTATGCTGAATTTGTAAACAGATTTAGGTTTTTGGGTAAGTTTTTAAATGAATGAAATAATTCACTTATTACTTAAAAACGGTTGAACCATCCGAAACGTCGTGTCTCAGTTAATAAAGACAACCGAAGTCCAAGTAAAAGTATTATTGAAACCATTACATTGTTTACCATGGTGTTAGAAGTACGTCGTCACGAGCTGAAGCCACCCGTCCAAAAGTCCAGAGTGGCTTTCCAGTGACTCAAATAGAGCGCTCCCGAGTAGCTCAGGAGCATTTCTGTTCTACTTTATGGCGTTCCAGTGACGGAAAGTGTTATGCACCTGAGCTACTCTGTTTTTCTTTCCCCTTGCCCCTCATGCACCAACCCCTCTTTGGGTTTTTGTGCTTCAAACGTGTTTTTTATGGTTAAGGATGGATTTTTAAATTATTTATTTAAAATTGAATTAGATATTAAAAAGAGATTATTATTATAAAGCCAAGAAAGGTTAAAAACAACGAAATTTTAAAATTTCTTAAACTATCTCTCTTTCCTTGTCTAAGGATGCGTTCCAGTGACTAACTTTTTAGAGCAGTTCAAGAGCTTCAAGCCCTGGAGCGTGACCACAAAATTTTTCGTCACTGGAAAGCTACCCAGAGCAGGACGAAAC
>JACEGR010010317.1:0-19687 GCA_014170235.1 Listronotus bonariensis
TTTAAAATAAAATTACCTGGCGCTCATTACTTAGCGTATGCACTGGGCCTACAGCGTATTCACCGGAGGGTAAATATTCAGAAACCCCGAACCCACTCCAGTACTGAGCTAGACCTGATAGCCTTATGGCATAGCGATAAGGGAGCAAAGAATAATATTTTTTTAATCCCAAAGTTTGGCATAACACTGGCGCCCAACGATTTTTTTTGTCACATGGTTTCACTACTCGTGGTTTGAGTTTAGCTTAGGTTTCATCGGTTATATTTTGGCCTTTGTTACATAGTTTTTTTAATGATTAATAACTATTGAAACTTCCCTTAGGTGGTTTTTAGGTACGTTTATTTGGGAGTTTGCCCTTCATTTTTTTTTGAGGGGGTGAGGTTATTATTTTGACATAGTTGCCAAATTTTAATTAGATCCGGTTTAAGTTTTTTTTTACTATCGTGTGACAATATAAGGTTTCTGAATATTTTTTTTTCAATGCATCTGTGATGCTGTTGCGGTTCTAGTGCATACTATTTGATTTTTTTCTATTCTTTATTTTAATAAAAATAATTTTGTACCTATTGCTGAATCTTGTCCTTGTGTACTTAATATATTTAAATATTAATCTTAGATAAAGAAACTGATACAGCACAATTAGTTTCTTAAATTGGGGTACATAATATAATAAATGAAGAAAAGATAATATAATAAATCAACAAACAGCAACGCAAAAATGAGTTTAATAATTTGATGGATTGCTTTTAAAGCTTTCATTAAGAGTATTATTTAAAACTCATTTTGAATAAAAAGTCAATTTAAAATTTATTTAAAAGTTTTTAATTTGTTTTTGCTCACATAAAGTTTTCGTGCATTAGTTCCTATAAAACTTTTTAAAGTTATTTATATTTTTTATTTTGATATTTTATTTAAAAAATATTTACATTCAAATTAAATTTGCCACTAATACTTGATAACCAAATTTCTTAAGCTACTTAAAAAGTATTCACAAGATTTCTTTTTTTTTGTTAAAGGATATCCTGAACATTTCTAATATATAAAGTTATAGTATTTACTTAATATGTTTAATAATTTGCCTACAATTAACCAGTTTTATGTCTCTTAGCACGTTGCTTTAATTACTTTTTAAATTTGTATTACGTTGTGCATTAAACTCCTAAAATAATAGAATGCATATCATACAAACATATATTGTGGCCAAAATTACAAACCCAATCATATTTTAACATACAAATTTTGGTTGATAAAAAGTAGCCAAAATTTGCAATATGAAATATTTCTGCACATAAATTCTTCAAACTTCATAATATTTTCTGATATGATAAGAGCACTGAACTCTTTACACTAGCAATTTGGTAAAGTGTTTGTGATCTTATTGATTGTAAAACAGAACTTTTAATACATATGCATACAGCTTATTACTAATTAAAGTACTATTTTCTTTCCTCAAAATAAATTCGCAAAAATTGATTACCGTATTTTTGTTAACTAAAGAAAACTACTTCCAGCCGTTTTTGATAATTTTGTAATAAAGTTTTATAGAAAAATATATTTATTTTTTTAAGTGCTTTATTTAATTGTGCCTTTTAATTTTGTTATCATTTTCATCCTTATCTTAATAGTGACAAGGGTTGTAAACTAATTATTCTTAATCGACTGTTCACTGCTATTTCTCGTTTTTTAGTATATCTATTTCACATTGAAAATTTTACAAAAACTATTAATTTGTTATTATTTATAAAAAAAAATATAAAACAAGCTATGACAATAATTAATGGTGATTGGAAAACTTTTATTTAGATATGGCTTATCACTTACCATGTCCCCAAACCCAATAGTAGTAAGGGTGATAAAACAGTAATAAACAGAGTCAAAATAACTCCATCCTTCGTATCGCGAAAAGGCCGCAGCACCACCCAAAATTGTGAGAGACGAAAGAAATGTCACCACGCAAATCAGATCTAATTCTGATGCTGTCGTCTGTCTGCAGTTAAGGGAGGACCTAACTGATCTTATTATGACACTAAAAAGTATATTTAATTATTTACGAAGTAGTGTTATAACATTAAATACTATATTTAAATATTATCGCTAAACCGTTGTAATCAAACCAAATATATAGGGTAAACAAACTTAAGTCAGCACTATTGTTAACTTATTTATTATCAAAGTCAGTTAAATTGATAAAGTTGTAGTGGTTTTTCCGCTGATTAACGTGTTGCCAACAAAAAAACAATCGGGTTTTCAATTTACGGTATTTTTTTTTAAATAAAACACCCTCTATTATTTATCACCATTTAAAAGATCTATCAAAGAGCCTTAAAAAAGTCTCCATGTGATATATCCAATTTTTAATAGTTTCGGAAATATAGCCATTCGCAGGAATTTATTAGTAAACTGACATTTTTAAATAAAACACCCTGTACATTGCATCACCATTAAATATTACTTTTAAGAGTTTTAAGAAAATACCACATTTAATATGTCTATCTCTTATAGTTTTAAAAATATGGCCATCCATCTCAAAATTATGTTAAATTTTCATAATATCTACAGCTCTAAGCTACAAGCACTAAGTTTAATGTTGAAGGGAAAATATACATTATATCTACTATTATTCAGATTGGGATAGCCATATTTCCAAAACCACAAGCGATAGACATATTACACAGGAGTAGTGTGTGTGATTTTTTCCAAATTTTGCACACGTATCACTAATGATTCTTTGTATTTACCCTATTAATTTGACAGCAGTAGTCAATGCCAAAGGGACTAAATTGTCCTTTTTTTAGAAAAATGACTTAGAACTTTTTGTCTTAATAATTTTATAGATTTGGATATAAAATTATTAAAGAGCATCAACATATCTTTTAAAAAGGTATTCTTATTGCATGAACTTAAACCAATACCACATACAGCCTGTATGTAGTATTTTTCTTAAAGCTCCTAAAAATATCTTTTTAATGATTATGCAATGTACATGGTGTTTTATTTAAATATAAATAATAGTTTAAAAAACACTAAAAAAACACGCTTTTATATGCAACCGGAACTAAAAATTAGAAAATAATTTTTTCATTACAAAAGAGTTTGTCACTTCAGAGTAAAAGCATGGGGTGCTTAATATATTAAATGTTATAATTATTCTATTTGCAAATATCTAAGGAGGGAAAAGTTATGAAAAAATAGTAAAATGCACCCCACGCTTTTTACTCTGGAAGTGACAAACTCTTTGTAATGAAAAATTATTTTCTAATTCTTTAGTTCTGGTTTGCATATAAAAGCGTGTTTTTTAGCTTTAAGCTATTATTTATATTTTCATTTTTTAGTCTGGATATATCAATTAGTTATTTTTTAAAATAAATGCTCCAGTTTATTCACTAAAAAATTACTTCGCCATTTTGTCAAGAGTAGTATTAGGACACAGAGAGAATCATAGCCAAAGGAATTTATTTATCCTGGCGGTCCTAATCAGGATAACGGGATACTGTTTTTTAAATTATTGCATTGTCATCGGTCCTCGATACGTGTGCAAAGTTTCAAAGAAATTGAATCGCTGGAAGTTGGTAAAGTTGGGCTCAAAGATTCCGTTACATAGATATGAATAGTTACAACCCAAGCTAATAAAAGCGTGTTAAAAATGCCAGTTAACTATCAAATTCCCGGAGGATGTCTATATTTCCGAAACTATTAAAAATTTGGATATATCATGTGTGGACTTTTTTCAAAGCTCTTTGGTAGATCTTTGAATGGTTAAATAATATACAGGGTATTCCATTTAAAAAAGTACATTTTTGGCAATAAATCGAAAACCCGATGTTTAATTGTTTGTTCTGATTAATCACTGGAAAAAATACAACTTTACTAATTTGTACGAGATTGTATTTCCTATAATAAAGAAGTTCGTAATAATCGCTGACTTAAGTTTGATGACCATGTATATAATTAACTTTAAAGTTAAGCAATTTTCAAGGAGAAATGTTTTCAAATACAAATTTATTTTTAGATCAATAACTGTTATTTTTTCAAAATATATTCTATACGCAGCTCTTTTCCAATTAAAGTAAAAGAAGAGATCTAATATAGTTATTAAACATTTTAAGTTATTTACTAATTACGTACCTACTAAGTTTATTAACTCTTTCACCTATGCTCTGAAACATAACCAGACCTAATGGAATTCCAATCATGGCGTACATCATTGTGAATAATTTGCCAGCTATCGTACTTGGAGTAGAATGCCCATATCTAAAATAATAAATATATATAACTCAAAAACTTACGTCACAAAGTATTAAACAAATAATATAAAGGTTTTTCTACTTTTTACAAGTGTCGGTTTTTTAAATTTTTGCCTTTTGCCGATAGAAAAATATAATTCAATTATACATAATATTGGATGGTTTTTGGTTTGGCTTGACATATGTCAAACTATTTTTAGTTTGAGATATTAAAAAGCATAAAATTTTAATCATTTCTAATTTAAATATTAGTAAATTTTTTTATTTTTAACTTTATGTTTAACTTGACAACGGTGGCAGATCTTGCCACCAAAACGTCGTTTTTCATTAGAATTTTTAGGTCTTTGTGGGGTTTTTCTTTTATTTTGTTTCAGGCGACCGGCCATTTGCATAGGGGTCAATAGGGCTGAACAAGGTCAGCTCTGTATACCCCGGGATCCAGGACCTAAGTAAGAGTCCTCATTCTTTCTAGGCATGTACCCAACTAAAAGACCATCCAATAAATGAATCCGCCTAACCAATATAGAGCATATCTTCTATACATCCTATACAATCTGCTGAATGCCTCAAAAATACTTGCTGATAACACACACACTGTTTGTACAGTATTTTAGCCGAATTTTAAATGTTTCTAATCCTGGAACGGTTGTGCTGATTTTTAGAACATAGGCGCGTTGAGTAGAGAATCAAAGGGCTTTTAAAACAAGGTGCTACATAACTCTCCTTTCCATTTAAAAAAAATGCTTTTACCATTGGCACCAAAAATTCGTTTTGGAAAAATCTTTGTCCGATACCCAACACAGACCACTTTTTTTTATTCTGTAGACCTGTGTAATAAATGCATTAGGTTAACTAAATACAAAATGTATAAAAATACTGTGAAATGAAATAAATCTTACTAGTTTTAGGACTCTATTAAGAGATCAGAGTTATTAAAAATTATCAAGATAGATTCAGAGAATTATAGATTATAGCAAAATAAATGAAAGTCTACAGTATACGTTTGGTGCCAGTGTATGGTAAAGGCTTTCAAGAAGTCATTTCTAAAACCTGAAAAGGCCAAGACAAAACATCCACAATAAGGTTGCAGTCGATAAGGTTTTGTGGGTTACTTCAGTAACTAATTTTAGTTAATATCTATTTTAATGAACTTACCCTATTGTAGTTAAAACGGTGGTAGCGTAGTAAAATGCTCCAGTAAATTTCCATTGCTGTCCAGCTCTATGCGGTTCCGATTTCAATACAACCGTTTCCATAATTCGAAAATCCTCGTGGCTTATATTGTATTTACGTTTAATTATTACTTGAATTTCTAAAAGAAACATGTTTAACGTATTATCACTTTAACCAGTAATCCTTTAAAATGCATATTTATTTAAAAAAATTTATAAATAATAATTAATAGTTAGTAAGGGATCCCTGGACCATTTTTCCAAGTCATTACTAAGAAGCTAATTTTTCGTGAGTAGCTTCATTTGACGATACGGCCAACTTTACAATTTTTGTTGGTGGTAGCATACAGGGGTAGCAGAGATTAAATATTTGGATTTGATAAATATCAAAAAACCAGGATGACGTACCACGCAATTTGTAGGACAATGTAGGTGTTAAATTATATAAATATTATTTAATCAACAGAAAAAAAGTAGCTGGTTAGTAGTTATTTTTAAGACATCACTAACCATACATCTTGGTGGTATGGGAAACCTTACATTTTGTAGGACAATTTTTTTCTTCGGTTTATTTGGATAATTATCTTGAAAATAACTAGAGAAAATCCCTCTTTGTAATACATTTTTGATATCTGTCAAATCAACACACTTAATTCCTGCTACCACTGTAAGCTACCACCAACGAAAATTGTTGTAAGGAAAAAGTTGGGCGTCTCGTGAAAATGAAGCTACTCACAAAAAATTAGCTTTTTAGTAATAAATTGAAAAATGGTCTAGGGATCCCTAATCATAGGTAAACTTTTATTTTCAACTCAGTCTTAAGCTGAAATTATGTAAAAATCCTAATGCGAATAATCAACAGCTTTTTTCTCTACGATGACAATTTTATCTCCCTACGATGTTTTTGATGTGGATTATTTTCATTTAATTCTATTTTTGCGTAAAAATATACCAGGCGACACAGGATGTTTCTAGACTCTTTTTTCAGTAGTTTTTTATAAAATTTTTAAAAGTTTTAGGATAAATTGCCAGTTTATATTAACATTTTTAAAAATATTACGGTTTAACCAAAAGTACAGTACCTCAGTTCTCTTATTGTAAATACTACTGCTCACTTTATATTATACATGGTGTCTCTAAAAGGTCTGTACAAAATGCTACCATAGATTCCTTGGGCCAAAATACCATGATCTAAGGCAATTTACCTTAGACAAAACATTAATCGTTTGCGAGATACAGGCTGTCAAAATTTTTATTTTATTTTAGTTGTTTTAAATATTTTATTTATTATTGGAATGTTTTTACAAAATTCGGTATACGGGGTTTTTTAAAGTGGAAAATCGAAAGCTACTTACATTTTTGCTGTTAAATATAGAGGAAGCCACTTGCAGTACTTTTGTTTTTGTTCAAAGTGTCATTATTTTTTTATGGCTCGACATATTATTATTTTAGTAGATAATTGTTATTCTTTCATATTATTTACACAAAAGCATATATGATATGTATTGCTACGAGCAACCGTTTCTAAGATATTATAGATTAAACTTTTTATTTTACATAAAAAACTTCCTTGGATTTATTTGCGGTTTATGTAGGCTAACCGGGTTTCTCTAAAAGGCCCGTACAAGTTGGTACTGTAATTTTCTTATGCTAAAATATAACGATTTAACCCAACTTGCTTAGTCCAAAAGTTAATCGTTTGCGAGATACAGGGTGTTTAAGTAAAAAAATTATTGGATAATTTGACACTCTGTATCTTGCAAACCAGCAACCTTTCCACTAAGGTAAATTACATTTAATCGTTTTTTTTTGGCCTAAAAAATGTGTGCTAGCTACCAGGTAGCCAAGATAAAGCGTGAATGAATGTAATGGCAAACTTATGTATGGAATAAAATGTTTAACTCTAAATATCTCAAAAACCGTTGCTCGTAGCGATATTTATTAGGTATACTTCTTTTGTACATAATATATGGGAAAATATATACTAAAATTGATTATACCCTGGCAAAAAAAGTTATATCATTTTAAACCTATGCAAACTGCTGAAGGTGGCTCCCTTTACATTTTAAGAAAAATACATTGGAATATTTTGATTCGCCACTTTGAAAAACCTTTTAATACAAAATTCTGTAAAAAAATGTCTTATAATAAATAGGATATTCAAAAATTACTAAAATAAAATAAAAACTTGGACACTGTATCTTGAAAACGTTCAACTTTTGACTGAGGTAAATGATGTTAGATCGTTGTATTTTGGTCCAAACCCTTTGTGGTAAAATTTTATACAGGCCTTTTAGAGACACCCTGAATATATAAATTCTTTATAACTTTATAATATTTTTAAATTTCTAACTAAAATCTCTTTTTAAAAAAGCACACCTAATTGTTCATTTTTAGTATGGCAACCATAGATCATTTAATCGCCCTTAAAATTTAACAGTATGTTATGTTATGACTATAGAAACCTAGAATTATGACATGCGTCTTTTTAAAAGTAATTAAAGGGTATGACGAAACATCATTCTAACCGCCAAAGTTTAGTTTTAAGAAAAAGAAAACGAGAACGCTTTTAAATGTTTCTTTCAATAAAAAAAACCCACAACATTTAGGTTGCTTACTTATGGGTATTTTATTGTATTTAGAAGAAACAACAAGAAAAGGTGGGGCCTGTGCGAATGGGTAACAACTTTAGACCAGACTGTCGGTTAGAACGTTGTTCCGGCATAGCCTTTCAATTATTGGCTACCATGTTTAATTGTTTTTAGGAAAAGTATGAGTGCTAATATTAATCCAAATATAAAAACAATAGGTACATATCAGTTTTCAAAAAATGCGTAACACATTTTTAAAAGAATAAATTTTTTTAAAAGTATATACAAATTATTAAAAGTGTTTTCATTTGTGTTTTAATATAGAAAGACGCTTTTTTTGCCAGAGAAATTAACCGAAAAAGAAGTTAGATAATATTATATACATATTTTTTAAAACTGACCAGGTAAAATTCTGCAATGCGGAAATTTAAAAGTGTGCTTTTATACAGCTGGTTTTATCTTATTTAATATTAAAGGAATAGGTTACGACTTTCGCGCCAAGATTTCTTTTTGCTGTCTACTGAAACTTTAAATATGTATAAACAGCTGCAGATGTTTTAGATTTGTAAAGAGCATAAAATCAATTTGCAAATAAGGTTTTGGGCTATTTAAATTATGTGTACTTAGTATTATGAAAGGTTGTGTTGAGAAACTGCAAATAGGCTATTACAACCTTACGTAACAATATTTTGTTATACAAGTAACCTGGGGCTCGAGATTTTAATATATAATCTAGATGCTATAAGCCTCAAGAGAAATAAATTGTTAAAAATAATATACAGGGTGTCCCACGAGGAACTGCTGCCAACTTCCAGTATAACGCGAAGTAGTAGAACTGCCAAAATATTTTAGTCGAATCTTTCCCAACAACTTTATATTGTTACCAAATTTTTCCAAGGCCTACTTTTCGAAAAGTTCCTATTGGAAAAACTGTTAACTTTTGGGACATAGGTTATAAGGATCTTTTTTGTTTAGAATAATGCAAGGAACCACCTTTTAAAGTTACTAGCATTATTTCCCTAACATCCTGTATTTATTTTCAGTTTGAATAATGTGTGTATCATACAACAAATTGTTGTATAAATAATTTAGGGATATTTTTAATAATCAATCCTTAAAATATGTACATGTAAAATATTTTCGTAAAATATACTTTTTACGTTTTGCAATAATAAATGAATCACATACAATTATTTTAGTTTTTTAGGTACTCACAATTTAATATAATACGACACTAATTTTTTGTTAATTAGTTTTTAAATAAAAGCGCGTTTTCTTTGTTAGTCGGCTTTTAGCTATGACCCGGAGCTCTGACCAAAAGTATTTACAATTGTTGTTAATTTTGGGGTTTAAAAAAATCAAGGTATAGGGTTTTTATCTTTTTACTTTTATTATTGGATAACACATCTGCTAAAAAAACTATTTATGTTCCTAATACCAATTGTTGCGATCTTCGAGTAATATTGAGTTGCCAGCTTATTGTTGCTAAACCTTTGCAAAAATAAATAGAAACATAAAAATAACCAGAAAACATGATCGAAAAGGCAAAATAATAATTATTGTAATCTTTATTACAATACAATATGGAGGTGTTTTTAACTACGGCACGAAACTTTTGGGTGTGATTTCTTATATATTATTATGAAAAAAAAGTTTCTATAAACATATGTCTGGACTTGGCTTTATTTCTGAGATACAGGGCGTTAAAATCTTTAAAAAAGTGGTTAATTTTTAAATATTTTTGTAAAGCTCTGCCTAGATTAGGATTATTGAGTCCAGTGACGTCTCAGTGGACACCACAGCCAATATTATTGTGGAACAAAGTACGTCACTGACTTTTTATGAAGTTTTTATATGTTTTCCTGATTTAGCAATTAACAATGACACTTTTTAGTCCCTTGTATTTTTTTGTATCTAGCTTCGTTTTAAGGAAAACGTATTAAAGGCACTCGAATTTCTTTTAAAAGTACCCATAAACAACATAATATAAAAAGCAACTAAAATAAACAATTATTTGACTTAAAATAAATACAGTAATATACTTGATGTGAAAATCATATTATTATTTATTTATGTCAAAACTATATTTAAACTTAATAGTTTGAATTTTATTTTAAGCTGTTTAAGGCTATTTTTAGAATAACGAAGTGGATTCCTGGTTAGTTCTGAACGGGTTAGATACAGACAACACAGAAAACTAAAAAGTTGCACCTCTTATTGCTTTATCTGGAAAAGTATAAAAAGTTCATAAAATGTCAGTGGCGTACTTTATTTTGGTAATAATATTGGCTGTGGTGCCCACTGAGAAGCCACTGGACCCAATTGTCTTAATCTAGTGTGAGCTTTTCAAAGGCCTTATTACACTAAATAGGTGTACCGAATATTATTCAAATCGGTTAAAGGGTTTTTAAGACATTTAAAATAACGATTTTTTTGTGCTCTGTTCCTCAGAAATAATGCAAGTCCGACATATGATTACAGGACCTTTTTTATAAAAAGACATAAAAATCATATCCTTAAATTTTGTACCGTAATTAATAAACAAACTGTAAAATTTATTAATTTCGTTTTTTTATAAAAATGAAATAAACAACGTAGTACGTAAAATAACAAATTAATATACAGTGGGTTTAAACTCGTTACCTAACATCACACTAAAAGTGGAAAGCTTTTTTATAGTTAAATTTAAAAAACAAAATTGCATGGCCATAATCCTAACATACAACCATCATCATGATATTTTTTAGTGGTATACGAGGTATCTCAAAATATGAATAAACTAATATTTTTGACAATAAAGAAAATTATCATAAAAACCTATTTAGTAATAAAAATATTTTTTAAATATGTAAACCTGTCTGTGGTATTTTCTTAAAGCCCTTTTAAAGATTTTTTAATGGTAACATAAAATACAGGGTGTTTTATTAAAAATATATATATACTTTTTTTCTACCCTGTATATTATTACAAGTATCACTATTAAAAAGATACTTTAAAGAACTTTAAGAAAACACCACCTTAGATACATCTAACTTTATTAGTTTCGGAAATATGGCCATTCAAATCAGGTATTTAGGTAATTTTTAAAGTACCGTCATTTTGTATCGGTTAAAGGTATTGACTTTATATTCTAGGGTTATAAAGTACTCATCGGGAGTTCTTAAATGGTATGCCACAAGACCCCCTTTTTATTTAACTTTTTTTTCCAAGATGGCGATGAAATTTTAATCTGTCAATTTTACTCTAAAATATACTATTTATGCATTAATTTCATATTCCAAAGTTTTACTTTTTAAATTGATACGTTCAAAAAATAAAAGGGGGAGGACTTTAAAGTAATGCACAGTATGTTATAAGTGCGCACGGGCGTATTTACAAATCAAATCAAATCAAAATATGCTTTATTGTTTAAAGAACTATTTCTTGTTAACAAAGCTGTAATAAATAAAAATGTAATAAAAATCCAATATTGTAAAAATAAAAAACAAACAAAATCCATGTATATACCACAAACATACAAACAAAATGGTAAAAGTTATACTAATAGTCTTATGCAATAAATAAATAATTAAAAGGAAAACGTGACTGAATGACATAAATTATATAATTGTCAGCTACACAAAATTAGAATAAAACAAATCAATACAATACAATTTTTAAAACAACATGTTAAAAATCACACAAATACTATAAATTATCACTCTTCATAAAAACAGTTTAAAAAGAAAAAATATATACATCACATAAACATTATTTACAAAAAACAAGAAGGAAAAAAGTACATGTCACAATCTAAAATGACCCATGCGCCCAGTACTCTTCGACAGTATAAAAGGCCTGTGGGATTAAAAAGGCTTTAACCTTATTTCTAAAAGCTTTGTACTGTTTTATCTGTCGAACGTCAAGTGGCAAAGCATTAAACATTTTCTTGCTATCATAAAAGATGGACTTTTTGTTAAAGCTGTTGAAGGAATTGGCAAATTAATGTTAAATCTACTGCGCGTGTTAATTAATGAAGTGGCATGAATTTGTTCTGAATACTTTTTGTGCATTAGACAAACAGACTCTAAAATAAACAAGCTCGCCAGGGTAAGAATTCCTTCGGACTTAAAAAAGGTCTGCATGAGTCTCGGGGTTTAAGATTATATAAATATCTAACAGCACGTTTCTGTAAAGTAAAAACTGAAATGAATAAATTTATCGTACATGAACCCCAAAAACAAATTCCATATCTTAAATGAGTGTCAATGACAGCAAAATAAACATTTTTAGCCACTGTAATACCCAGCTCCCTCCTGACAGTTCTAATTGCAAAACAACCCGAAGACAATTTTGTACACAAATTATTAATGTGGCCGTCAAACTTTAACCTATTATCCACATACAACCCCAAAAATCTGTTCTCATTCAGGCTTTTAATGACCCTTCCATCCATATAGACTTCACTTAAATTGCATTTAAAATTTAGTATATTAGTTTTAGGAATATTAAAAGAAAGTAAATTAGAATCGCACCATTCTTTAATGTTGTTCAAGTCAGAGCTCACCATTTCATTTAGAAGAGTTGGGTTCTTGTTGTGCCACAGTATTGTCGTGTCGTCAGCAAAGGATGTGCATCGACCATATTTAATGCATGTGGGTAGATCATTAACATATATTAAGAATAATAGTGGCCCCAGTATAGAGCCCTGTGGCACACCTGCTGTAAGACTGAGCACACTTGAGGTATGTTCCTGGAAACGAACACTCTGACAACGACCCGAGAGATATGATCTGAACCAGTCCAGGATCGCTCCTCTAAACCCATAGATCTCGAGCTTGCTCAGCAGTATTTCGTGAGAAACGCAGTCAAATGCCTTCGTTAAGTCACAGAACACCGCCGAAGCAACCTCTCCGTCATTAAGGCTCACATATAAGTCCTCAAGAAAGTGAAACATAGCATCTCCAGTGTTTTTCAAAAACTGAAAGGCAAACTGCGAAATGGAGAGCAAGTTGTGCTTTTCTAGAAAACTAATCATTCTCACCTTCATAAGTCTCTCGACAATCTTGGCCAATGTGGGTAGCAACGAAATTGGTCTATAGTCCGAAGGGGAATCCCTTTCACCTCCCTTAAAAAGGGGAATGACAGTTGCCAACTTCAGGAGGGAAGGAAAACTACCATTTTCAATAGATTGGTTTATAGCCTCTGCTAGAACACTTAGAGCAGAATCAGGGAGACTGTGAAATATATTAATGGACATGTCGTCCCACCCTGAAGTTTTTTTATTCCTAATATTGCAAATGATGGTTTTAAGTTCCTCCGAAGTAGTTGGAGCAAAGTAAAAAGTTTCAGGAACAGAGATGTGACCAAGATATGATAGTGGATCAGTATGATTTTGGTCTATGTTGTCAGAAAGCCTCTTCGCTATTGTACAGTAGAACAAATTAATATCCTCAGCCATTAGGCTAGAGGGGCGGTAAACATTACTTTCTTTTCCTCGCAAATCATTTACCATTCGCCAAATTTCCTTTTGCTTGTTTCCAGCCATAGATATCCTACCATCATAGTATAATTGTTTAGCCTCTCTAATAGTTCTACGATAAATGGACCTATAATTATTAAAATAAACCAAAAAATAAGAGCTATTACCGAAATATTTTCTTAAGGTATGGAGGCATCTCATATTATTCGATGAAACTTTTAATCCTTTCGTAAACCATGGCTTTTTACTTTTAGATTTAACAGTTCTTACGGGAAATGCAGCATTAAATATTTGAATAAGTTTCTCATGAAAAGACCCCAGAGGATTCTCCTCTACAAAAACATCATTCCAGTTACACTGATCACACAATTGGGAAAATTTTCTATAATTCTGCCTAGTGAGAAGGCGCCTGCGTTTTTTGAAGGTTTTAATCCAATAGGGTTAATTTTATAGCGGCAAACAACCGCCTCGTGATCCGATAATCCTGCACTCATTACAGAGCATTCAAGTGTACTGCTTGTTATATTTGAACAAAAATAGTCTAAAATGGAGGCTGAATGCCCTGTCAGTCGGGTAAAGTCTTTAACATGCATTATCAAACCAAATGAATTTAGAAGGTACTTCAAGGATTGAACAGGCTGAAGGTTTTGGTTTTTATAGTTTATATTAAAATCTCCTGCTAGCATTAAAGATGCATGAGGTGACAATCCACAAAGCAGCACTTCTAGTCTTGAAATAAATGAATCAAAATTCGAATTTGGTGATCTATAAATGCAAATTATATATAAATTAAGAATTGAAGAAAATGCAATAGACAATTCAAAATCTCTTTCAACACACAAGTAATCAAACTTTTCAATATTAACAAAGTTAAAATGTTTAAGAAAGTTATTATTAATTAATATCAAAGTACCGCCATGAGTAAGAGTTGATCTACAATATTTAGACAAAACCGAATAGTTATTTAAAAAAATGATTCGTTAGGTTTCAGCCAATGCTCAGTCAATAGAAGGATTTCCGGGCTTTCAATACTATCCAAAAAAGTTCAAACTCAAAAATTTTGTTTCTTATTGACTGAATATTCAATAGCAAAATATGAATTATGTTTTTACTATTTGTGGACATTCTACTAAAAATCCTTCTCGGTCATTAAGTTTATATCTGGGTTTAAGTCTGAAATGAGAACAGAATCTGACAAATTGGAAGTTGTATCACTCAAATCAACAGCATCAACCCTATCCAAAATATGTATGTCATTTACATAAGCAACATTTACATTAACATTAAAACTAGCGGTATTAGTTGAAATTGTATCTGCTATCAGGCAACTAATATAGTGTTTACTTGATAAGGATCTTTTTGTACCGTTTGTTTCCAAAAACATAACACTACTGTCAGAATACTCATTTAAAACAGAGCAGTAGTTAGCTAATTTAGAATTAAAGTTACGAATAGAGTCGCGCGTGACTTTATTACCAAAAAATGGCACTGCCAAACACACTATATTAGTGTTTAAACAATATTTTAGTTGCGCATTAATTTCTTTAAATTTAGGAAAATTGTTATTTCTCAAGTCATTTGAGCCCCCACAATAAGAACATAATCATACATGGTGTAGCTCTTCGTTAAAGAAGTAATACTATTTATAATAGAGCTGTAAGAAGCACCAGGCTTAATAAATGATTCTATAACAAAATTCCTTAAATTTACTTTGCTTCTTAGAGCTCTAGCAAGTCCCACACCAAAGTCATCTCCCAACAAGAGAATTCTATTTTTGCTAATGTCACTCTTATTTCCATAACTCCCAGAGTACCTATTAGGTATATCAAAATGAGATTGCATATGCAGATAAATGGTATGAAAAGCAGGAAAATTTTCGCATATTTTTTACTTTTTAGTCACTTTCGGTTAAACCGAAATTACCCTAATTTTAAATTTTTAAAACACCCAGTATACTTATTATTTTTGTATTCCTAAGACAATTTAATCAGAATATGACATTTTAAAAAGGTTTACAGACCTACTTGGTTTTTTGCATGTTTCGAGAGCTGAGCTATAGTGTGTAGTGACCCTAGATGGATGACCAAGAAAGATTTTGTATTTTTTTTTGAGAAACATGGGCATCAAATAAAAAAAGTAAAAAAATCAAATTTGTTTTAAACTGAACTGAAGTAAGACCAAAAATGGTTTTATTAATAAAAAATGCTGTTGCGTAATTTTTTTCAAATAAATATTTACAGTGAAGTCCTCGGGGACAACATATCTAACTAGGTTAAAAAAATTATTAAAACTTTATTTTCTTTAATTTTAATATCCTGTGAGCCCGAAAAGTAGGACACTTATCATAAGTAGATTTTTGGTATTTTTTAATCAAAGATACCCCTTTAAGTTTTTCGTTAGTGTTTCAGGACACCCCGTATATTTGGTTAACCTAGTTTGAGGTATCAGGACAGTTTTTTAAATGATAATTGTTTAAAACGACAGTTCTTCGGAACGACATTTATTCGGATGGACAGTTATTTGAAAGACGTAAAAAAACGGGTTTTAAGAGGTGAAAATCAAACATTTTTGTGACACTTTAGCTCTTTAAATTAAGAATTGTGTTCAAAAGAAGGGGAATATAGTGAAAATAAGCTTAGTTCACCTCTGAACCTTTGATGATGAATAATCCTCGAGAACGAAACGTTTCCGCCAATAATTCTTCAGATTCGTGATCACCGTCTCAAAAAAACCCCTAGAAAATGACCAAAAGCGAATCACACATATTACCAGCCCAGTAATTATTGATTTAATTTGCCTACAAATGCCAACTTGAAATAAACTTGATAATGTAATAATCTTAAACTAGCTTAAAGCGCAATGGAATCGCTTGGACTATTTAATTTATTCAAAAACATACCCATGTTCCTTTTTTAACATACGAGCACAAGCAATCTACAAGGATATTATATGGTATAAATCGTCCTCAATATCACGAAGCGGCGTATCTTTATGTTTAAATTACGAGGGTACTTTAGGTATTTTTGTACTTTTTAGTAAATGAAATAGGCTTAGTATTATATTTCTATAACTTTTAAAGATATCGTGACCCAACATATGCCAATTTGTAATATTAAGAAGACAGGCGCGTCCGACTGTACTTTTCTTAACCCATTTTCACCGCGCGAATACGGCTTAGGAAATAGAAAACAAAATTACCGTAAAATGCGGTCGTCGAAGTGAAAGAGCCCAGATCTTTTGAAGTTTCTTTTATACCTCGCCATTTGTCGATGCGACAACTATTGCTTACGAAAACGGAATAATTTTCGTATAAAGAAAGCAAGTTTGTTATTTTAAATGGAACCCCATATATATTTTTCTATAATCCCTTATAAAATACAATTTTGCTTCCGCTAAAAAATTAACCCAAACCATGACTCTTCTCAAAATAATGGATTTATTGATCCCTGCGACACTGACTGCATGGCCGTTATTTAAAACAGGAAATCCTGTTACTCACCATTATTTAATTTTGTTACGCAACAACTTGAAATAAATGTTTCAAAACACCAAGAATATCTACAACGCACAAATAAAAACGATCAAATACCAAATGACCATACCTGATAACGGTCGACGGTAGATGGCGATTCGGTTTGGTCGGTCGACCTGGGCGTTAGAACTTTGCCTGATTTGTACGATCGGGAAATCCCAAATTATAAATCAAATTAGGATGAGTGTGACCTTGTCACCGCATAGGTGGACGTTTCTTTCAGGTGTTGCAAACCACTCATATTTATTAAAATACTGCTAATTTTGTCACGTTGCCAACACTATATTGGGTTTTAAATGAAAATGCTAACCTTATAACAACTGCGCATGTGCAAAGGTGTACAGCAATTCTCCCAGCGTGGGAGTAAAAATTTCCTGCAGCAGTGTCTATTGGAAAACACATGGGGATCATTTTCTATTAACGCGGTGTTTGCATGGGGGTGAACGAACGGACCGAGCAGCAACTATGGAATAAATACTGTGTGAATGAGAAGGAGTAGGGGTCAAAGTAAAATAAGCCTTTAGGCTGCAGTTCACCACCTAGGGAGGCGGTCGTCGGACCTGGGTGGGATAACCCCGAAAGGGCGAAAAAACATATTGCATGTTGCTTTTTTTCCTGCACTTACCTTGTAGAACAATCTTTCTCTTACTCTCTGTCTCGGACTCGAGAGCGTCGAAGAAAGCGGCCCCCGTGAGGCAGATAAGTGAAGGTGCACACGATCAGAGATAGGGTGCGGACGTTTTGCTTCTTCATTCTCTAGCGCGCCGCATGCTGGGGCCGGGGGTCCCGCGCCGCTAGCTACCCCCGCAGGCCCCCTGAAGGCCGCAGCCACATGCCACCTCCTGTAACAAAATATTACTGCAAAATAAATAAATTGATTAAAAATCATATATGCAATATTTATATTTATCCGATACCCGAAACATGTGTTTTAGCCTTATGGTTTCATGACTGTATCCACTGTATCCCTTACCATTTTTGGTTTAAAAATTGCTTTTAAAGCATTGTGGTAAACTTCTTCGACAAAAAAGTGACGCGTTCGTCCAGTCCAGCACCGAAACATTTTACACATCGACAGTCTGGGTTAAAGCGCCGCTTTCATATATGGCCGAATGAATATTCGTGGTAAAGTTGACAAAACGTTTTAAAAGGGTTCTTATCATGAAGTTTATTTAATTACTGCCCAGGCACAAGACAGTTTCTGACGTATGCTATTTTTAATTAAAATTAATAACCTTAATTACATTTTCTGACCCAAAAGTTAGCTCTTTTATACCTTTTTATATTAAAAATAATGTTAATTCAGGGTTAAAATGAGTTTATTTGAATAATTCGAAAGTAAAACCTCACATACTCTAAGTTTACTTTATGGAAGAATTTGCAACAGCCTGAAAAAGTGGTGCATTATAATTTAATGTATTAAAAATATATTAAAAAATCTTTTACTAGGTTTCATTTGCATAATTTTGCAAATCTGACATGTTTCCTATATAAACATGCCCCAAAGCCCTTTCTTTAAGAGATACAAGGTGTTAAAATTCTAAAAAAAAACCTTTATTACCATAGTTTTTAAGCGGCAAAAGGCATTTTTCTATGTTAAATAATAAAAAAATACCATTGGCTTCGTGGCTTCCGTACCATATTTGTGTGGACTAAAAA
Organism: Listronotus bonariensis; assembly: GCA_014170235.1. Classification (NCBI taxonomy): domain Eukaryota; kingdom Metazoa; phylum Arthropoda; class Insecta; order Coleoptera; family Curculionidae; genus Listronotus; species Listronotus bonariensis. The sequence continues at coordinate 18,660 of JACEGR010010317.1, forward strand.
AATGGTTTGTCACTGCTTTTCCTAAAATAAAAATTATTTTAAAAATTCCCATTGAATTTGGAACATCTCTTGATTAAACATATTAAACATTTAAACCTTAACTAACTAAACTTTTATTAAGTTTTTATTACCATATTAAACATGCATTAAAGAAATAGATGTTATTTATTTGGGTACACGCCAATTCAAAATTAAAAACCAAAAGACAAAAAAAAATTAAATAAGTAACTAAAACACTAACAGTCGACGTTTCGGTGACAAGTCTGCCACCGTTGTCAAGATAAAATAAAATAAAATTAAAAATTTAAACAAATAACTATTATTTAGGTTTTAAAATTATACAATTTACAGAAAACCTACACATAAAAACTGATACTTAAATTTTTAACTTAAATCACCCAATTATGGTCAAAAAGGGAGTTGTAAAAGTCTATTTGATAGAAATAAAATAATTTGTTCTAATCAAAAATATTAACACTGAAAACGATTTTTTTAAAAAATATTTTAATTTAAAATAATTATTCCTCTTGATTTTATAAACAAATGTTTCCTTGAATTTGATAATCAAAACCAAAGACAAAATCAAAATAGACCTATTACAAATTTATTTTTACCATACATTCCCGGCTAATCAAATAAAATTCAACGAATAGCAAATAAATTTAATATTCGCACAATCTTTAAAACACAAAACACTATAAGACCTCAATTAACAAAAACAAAACCAGATAACATAAATGAAAGTACAAAAAATGTTATTTATAAAATACCATGTGAATGTGATAAATTTTATATAGGTGAAACTTGTAGACCATTAGCTAAACGCATAAAAGAACACAAAACTTACATTAAAAACACAGAATTTCACAAATCTAAAATTTGCCAACACGCATTTGAAAAGAATAACAGAATAAACTGGAATGCTTCAGAGTATTTTAGCAAAGGCAACTTGTTCTAAAAAACGAAAAATTAAAGAAAGTGCACATATTATTAAATAAAGATAAATGTGTAGCATCAATATCGGTTAA